>BLBF01000006.1:7015686-7042870 GCA_015471245.1 Laticauda colubrina | reverse complement strand
TCTACTCTACTCTACTCTACTCTACTCTACTCTACTCTACTCTACTCTCAATTTATGAAAAATACCTTGAAGGGGCCAACATTGCTCTATTCAGCTTGCTGGCTGAGGAATTCTGGGAAGTGAAGTCCACCCATTTTAAAATAATGAAGCTTGAGAACCTCTGTTTCTTAGGCTCTCAGATTATGTTCTTTTAAGCAGTCCTTGAATGTTGGCTTGTTAAGATTTGCCAATTATAATTTGAGCTTTATGGGTATCCTTGGTGCTCACAGCCTTTTTATAAAGAGATTTGTTTGTTTGTTTGTTTATGAAATGGTGGTAGGCCTTCCCTTTTCATGAGATATTCCGATCCATCCGGGGTCTAAAATCAAGAAGGGGGGTCTCTTCTCTTGTTAAATCCTTTTTTTTTTTTTTAAACTAACGTATTCAGTTTCCCTGGGTGGCGTAAGCTTTTTCCAGTCACTTCTCTTTTTTCTTTCTTTGGAAACCCAGAGGGTTTTCAGTGACCAAATTAATGTGATTATTCTGAGACTGAGCTCCGGAGAGCTATTGAGAAGCTAAAAGGTGGATTCATTCAGCTGGCTGAATACATTGGTTTAATCCTCTTCAGTCATGGGGCAGGAGAAATGGGGAGAAATAGTACCCTTGTGGAAATGGGAGGCTCTCTCTGTGTGTCTGTCTCTTTCTCTTTCTCTGTCTCTTGTCTATCTCTTTCTCTTTCTTGTTCCCATCCTCTCCCCACTGCTCTCCATAAAAGTTGCAGCCTCTTAAAGCAACTCTTTTAACTTCTGTATTGCCTGTCACCAGGAGCAGAAAATTTTTGGGAAATCCTGCATCTTCCAACTGAGAATGGATTTGGACAACTGGAAAAAGATAGAAATCATCTTGTTAAGGGATTAACCTTCTCCCTCCGTCCCTCCTTCCCTCCCTCAAGGCAGCCCATATCTTGCTGACAATTTGATGTTTTAAGTTTAATTTGAATTCAGTTTAAATGTAATCAGATTTGATTAAGTGATTTGGATTCTGGCTACCCTTCCCTCGCTGTAATTCCAGTCTAATTCGGTTACCTGCAGGATTGAAATATGGGTAATCCTCAACCTTAAGACTACCACTGAGCCCAATATTTCTGTTGCTGACTGAGACATTGGTTAAGTGAGTCTTGCCCCATTTTATGACTCACTTGCTAAGTGAATTGCTGTAGTTGTTAGGTTAGTCCCACAGTTGTTAAGTGAATCTGGATTCCCCATTGACTTTGCTCATCAGAAGGTTGCCCCAAGGGACACTGCAACAATCATAAATGTGAATCAGTTGCCAAGCATCCGAATTTTGATCACATGGCCAGGGGGATGCCGCAAAGGTCATGAGTGTGAAAATTGGTCATGAGTCCCTTTTTCAGTGGTGTAACATTGAATGGTCGTTAAACAAACTGTTGTAAATCAAGGACTGCCTGTACTGTGTCCAGGTCTGGTCACCATGATAAAAAAAAGATGTTGAGACCTTGGAAAGTGTGCAGAGAAGAGCAACAAAGATAATGAAGGGTCTGCAGGCTCAATTGTAGAATGAACAGTTGAATATCTATGGAGATTCCCAGACATCCAGGTCATGGTTGTCCCAGAGGTGCTTTTTCAAGAGGCAACTGGGCTTTCTGGTTTTTCTTTTGAAGACGTTTCGCTTCTCATCCAAGAAGCTTCTTCAACTCTGACTGGATGATGGGGAGTGGAAAGATTTATATCCCTTGCAGACAGCTGGTCATTTGCATCCTTTTAGCAAGTTGTTAAGGCCACCTGGAGGTTTATCTGTGTCCTCACAACACAGTCCTTTCGGCAGTTCCAAGAAGGCTCCATACCCATTTGCACTACTCCTACTCCCTTAGGACACAGCTAAACCGCTAAGTGGCCTCAACAACTCTCTAAAAGGATGCAAATGACGAGCTGTCTGCAAGGAATATAAATATCCATTCTCCACCATCCAGTCAGAGCAGAAGAAACTTCTTGAATGAGAAGCAAAATATCTTCAAAGAAAACCATTGAGGGCAGGACAAAGAAGTAAGAGATCCCACCCCCATCATCGCATGATCAAAATTACAGATACTTGGCAACAGATTCATGTTATGGCTGTTGCTGTGTCCCAAGGTCATGGGGCCCCCTTTTGGGACCTTTTAACAAGCTGTTGTGGTTAGCCGGCAGCAGGTGTGGACGGCTGGGGAGAGTGAGGACTCAGATGAGGGGCCAGGACCATTAGGGAGTGAAGTGCTGCCTTCAGAGATTGTGGGGGCTGGCAGCAGCGATGAGGAGGTTCCCGAGGAGCCTATGCCAAGTACGCGTGCACGTAGGATTGCTCGGAAGAAAGAGCAGTTGCAACAGTACGGGCAACTCAGGAGTAAGGCTGCCAGGTAATGGCCCTTCCTCCAAGAAGATAAAAGCCACCTGTGAAATGAACATACTTTGCAGAAGGCAAAGATGTTTTGAAACTCCAGCCTCGTGGACATTCCAGTATCCTGTATTTGAAGATTCTTATTTTGCAAATTATTTCTTGTCTGTTATCTCTTGGCAAGTCTTGCACAGTTTGGCAAGTCTTGTGCTTATCACAGCTCATTATTTTGTAAAAGCATAACAAGGTTTCTGTTCCTTTTGGATTGTGTTTGATTTGTTGGAAAAGGGCGTGGGTCAGAACACAAGCAAAGTCAATGGGGAAGCCAGATTCACTTATCAACCAGGTTACTAACTTATCAACTGCGATGATTCCCTTAACAACCAAGGCAAGAAAGCTCCTAAAATTCTTAACAAATGTCCCACTTAACAACAGAAATATTGAGCTCCATTGGGGTCGCAAGTCAAGGACTATCTGTACTTTGCAGATGTGCCAAGAATAAGCTGTTCTGTGCAGGATTGCATTGTGTAACTCTCTGCTATTTTGGGGGGACTCTTGTTCTTCTCTATTGGTTTTTTTTTTTTCTCTTCTCTAGGTTATCTGCAAATACCTGAAAAACCCGAAACTGCCAGACAGGTTGTTGCTACAGAATATTTTTCAGGCTGTAAACATCTACTACAACTACACGGGGCATGCATCCTGCTTGAACTTAACTCAGACTGCTACTAAAAGTCTGGGCCTTCGGGGCTGGTCTTACCAGGTGGGTGTGCACCCCGTAATCATCATGGCAATAATGGGAGGGGTGGGTGAATGGCAATCATGTTGTAAGGTGTCCCTTTTTCCAATGTAAAAATCATAGTCATTTTTTTAATTTTCTAACTTTTTGTTCTAATATTTTTAAGCATTTTTGTGATGACCGGGGGTGTGACACAAAGGCAACACAGCCAGAGAATAAATAGACGTCTCTTTATTAGCTCCAACTTTGCCCCCAATGATCTGGTTACTCTCCGGTATGGTGAAAAACTCACCCACAAACCTGCACCAGCCTTTGGCTGCAGATATTTCAGGCCAAACGTTGCAAACTGAAAACTTTAAAGTATAAATCCAACAAGGCAAAATAAGGTAATAAATCCAGCAGAGCAAGATAAGGAGTTCCAAAAATGGAGTAACAAAGCCGGAAATCAAACCAGTTGGGAGGATGCCAGGAACTTATAACAGTAACCAACACAAAATAAACTCAATGTTTGTTTCCAACAAACCTCCTCCCAATTGCCTCTCCTTTAAACTCCCTCCCCAGGTGTGCCTTGTGAAGGGAATCAGGGCCCATTCCTCCCTCATAAGCCAAGCAACCCACGTTGCTCTCTTCTCAGTTCTTCCCAGTGTACCCTAGGATGAAGAGGGGATGGGCCTGGGTCTTCCTCTGAATTCCCTCTCCCTTGTCCTACCTCTGGACTGGACTGCTCTGCCCAGCCGGACTTTACCCTTCCCCAGTTTCATCCACAGCCAACGGAGCCACTCTTCCTCTCCCTGTCAGCTGTTCGTCTACCTCCTCAGATTCAGACTCCAATGGGGGCATGACAGCTCTATTAGTCAGGTGGCAGCCTAGAAATGTAATAAATAATAAAGAAATCTTAAGAGTTCGCATTTTAAGGGATTCACCTATGAACGTCTGTCTCTCTGACATTGCTGTTCCAAGCTAGGATCTTATAAAATTAAGCACTCCTGTTTCCTTTCTAATCTACAAGGCCTGCACTGAGATGGTGATGCCCATTTGTTCGGACGGTATCAACGATATGTTTGAGCCACAGAAATGGGACTTCCATGCTTACTCAGAGGAGTGTTTCAAAGCCTGGGGCGTACGACCCCGCCCTTCTTGGATTCCCACCTTTTACGGTGGGAAAAACATAAGTGTGCATAGTAACATCATTTTCAGGTGAGTTTCTGTTGTACATAACCACAGCAGCAGCATTGTTCTGACCTAAGCTTACCAAGATCGTGAAACAGACTCCTTGTCCCGATTAAACCCCTTTTATTTAGGTTAAAGGGAATTCCTCTCCAGCAAAGTCTCAGCAAACAGTCTTTCATGAGATTTCACAACTACAGACCTTTATCAGGCTTGGAGAGTTGCCAGGCCAATATCTTCCAAATGCCACGCTGTAGCAGAAATTACTTGGCAAAGAATCAGGAATAGATTTCATCCTAATGAATTGAACTAATTGTCTCCTGCAAAAACCACTCCCCTTTTGCTCCTCTTTATTTCCTATGGGAGGGGCTATTCACTGTCTACCCTTACCCTTACTCCCGAGTCGACCTTTGTCCCTTAACTGTTCCCTTCTCCTGGTGGCTCTGTGCATGTGCACTCTAGGAACAGGCTCCAGCTGTTCTTCTGCCCCACTGATCTCCGACTCCGAAGGCAGCTAATAACTGTCAGATGGCCTTGGCTCCATCTCTGCCTCCAACGCAGAGCCCTTGTCAGAGCCTTCCCCAGACTCCAGGACTGGCCCATGTTCCTCCCCAACCTACTCACTGTCTGAGTCTGCTGTCAGCAACGGGCCACAACAAGCCCTCTCTAAGCGGTCTTAGAGTCAGCCTCTTGCCCCCCAACAATCTGGGTCCTCATTTTACCCACCTCAGAAAGATGGAAGGCTGAGTCAACCTTGAGCCGGTCAGGATCAAACTCCTGGCAGTGAGCAGAATCGGCCTGCAATACTTCATTCTAACCATTACTAACCATTACTAACCATTACCATACTTCATTCTAACCACTACAGCTCTACTTTAGACTTAAATACTGTACTGCCCCATAATGCTTTACATTACAACACTCCCTGGGCAGTTTACACTGGGCAATGTAGAAGCATTATTTTCTTATTGCCGCCAACAATCTGGGTTCTCATTTTACCGACCTCGGAAAGATGGAAGTCTAAGTCAACTTTGAGCCAGTCAGGATCGAACTGCTGGCAGTTGGCAGAGTTTGCCTGCAATATAGCATTCTAATCACTGCACCTGCACTATGTATGTTTGCCCACTTGAGTAATTTATAAAAATAAAAAAAAAGATGGGATGTAAATAAAGAAAAATGATGGGGCGGGTAAGGGAAGAACTGTCTTCTGATTCTTGAGTGTTGATGTCATAATTCACGATGCTTGATGAGAGAGATGCCCTCAGAGAGACAATCCAAATTATAAGATGTTTTAAGGTGGCATCTTCCTCCAGCAAGACTTTCCAAAATGTTCAAAAGTCTATCTCCAAATTGTTGGAAATGCAAAGATGTGTCAGGCACATGTTTTCACATGTGGTGGACCTGCAATGCTGCAAAAAAATATTGGAGACTAATCCAGACATGGGTAGAACAAATGATGGGAGAGTGTATTCCATTGAAGCCGGATTTTTTTTCTCCTAGGAATAATATCAGAAGGATATAGGAAGGATTTAATTTATCTAATAGTACATGTGTTGATGGTGGCTAGAATAATATATGCTCAATATTGGAAGAAGGAAAATGTACCGCCAGAAACAGAGATAATAAGGAAAATTATGGCTTGTGGAGAATTGGAAAGGTTAAATCTAGAATTAAAAAATAAGGGAGAATCTGAGTACTATGAAATAATTTTTATCAGTGGTTGCATAGAAGAAGGCAAGGTTGGAACATAAGTAAATATGATTATAATAATTAGTAAAAAATGTATCAAAAAAAAGGATTGTAAATGCTGAAGTAAAATTTATACATGTGTAACAATTGTAATGCCAGAACGGCTACACCGTGTTGTGTTCTTATAATTAAAATAAAAATAAATAAATAGGAAAGGAAAAAAAAGAAACGAACCAAATTTTGATCTGAGATGGAATTATGGTGCTGCCTCCTCCTAAATGCTAAAGTGTGCCATTAATGCTCCTCCTGCTTCTCTGCCTCCTCCTAAATGTTAAAGTGTGCCATTCATACCTGTCTTCTGCATTCTCTGCCAGCAACGGCGGACTGGATCCTTGGTCTGGAGGTGGCGTGACAAAGAACATCACAGACACACTCGTTGCCATCATGATTCCAGAAGGAGCTCATCATCTAGATCTGCGTTCCAACAACCCCTTTGACCCTATCTCCGTTCTGCAGGCTCGCCTCTTGGAAGTCCACCACATGAAGTTGTGGTTACAGAAGCACAAGAGGGTTAAAAAATGCCCAAAGTAACCGGATATAGTTGTGGGGTTTTGTTGTAGCAACGATTGTCCATTGGTGATCATCTCCTTCCTGGGTTGTCTCTCCTTCGTCTTGCTTGCTGAGCTTTCTTTAGCTTCTCCCAATTCTCAATCAAGATGTTCTGTCTGAGACAAGTTGAAACCGACATGGCTCAGCTTTGGTTAGGGATGTCCTATCCATGTCTCTCATTACAGGAAGCCAAGACGATGTCTTCCTGTTCTTCATTGAGCTGTAGGGCGCACAACTGGGAAAGGAGAATGCGTCTAATCCCTTTTGCCTTCACCTTGCTTAGCGGTCTTTGTATGGGGAGCTGGACTCCATACAGGTAGTCCTCGGCTTATGAACCACCACAGGGCCCCAAATTCATGTTGCTCATTGAGAAATTTGTTTTGTGCCATTTTTGTGACATTTCCTGCCACATTTAAGTGAATCATAGGGTGGTGCGGTAGCCTAGTGGTGGAGCTCTTGCCTCACAATCAGGAGGCTGTGAGTTCGATCCTAGGCAGAGGCAGATATTTCTCTCGGCATGATGAGAATATATCTGCTGGAAAAAAAAAATCCGTGCTGGCAACAGGAAAGGCATCCAGCCAGTAAACACTCAGCTCCATTCAATTGCCCAGACTCCGCCCCACAAGGGATTAAGGGGTTGTTAAAAGAGGGTGATTTCTTAAGGGAATCACTGCACCTGTGAAATGGATAACATGGTTGTTGAAGTGCATCTGGCTTCCCCTATTGACTTTGCTTGTCAGAAGGTCGGGAAAGCAGATCACATATCCCTGCGAGTGTCGTAAATGAGTCAGCTGCCAAGCATCCAGATTTTAATCTGGTGACCATGGGGATGCTGCAACTATCAGGTGTGAAAAATGGTCGAAGGTCACTTTTTCCCCTACCATTGTAACTTTGAAGGGTCACAACATGAACTGTTGTAAGTCGAGGACTACCTGTGTTGCCTTAATTTAAGGAATTCAGGGGAGAAACAGATGGCAAAGCAGCAGATAACTTAGGACAGGGGTCGCCAACCTTTTGGACCTCAGGGACCACCAAGCTCATTTTAAAACCTGCGGACCAGAGACCCTGGGAAAATCCCCCCAAAAGTCTGCAGGAAAATTCCACACCCTGTTTTCCAACTGATCATTCTTTATTTGAGATTGCAGGAAACCGTCTCCAGCTCCATTCTCGGACGGAGAGGGGGAGAGAGAGACTTTTGGCTTCATGCAAGGAAAGCAGCAGAAGCAGCAGAAGTCTTTTCTTTCTCTCCTCCAAACTCCGCCAGAAACGAGTCTTTGTGAGATCTTGTCATGCCGGCACAGCCTCTTGAAGCAGGAGGCCTTGCAGGGTCCCAAAGACTCATTTCTGGCAGAGTTTGGGGGAGAGAAAGAAAAACTTTTGCTGCTTTCCTTGAGTGCAGTCAAAAGCAGAAGAAGAAAGAAGTGGAAAGAAGCAGCCCGGTGGCCAGGCCAGGCACGTGGAACAAGTGGGGCAAGTTCCCCCCTCCACCCTTTCCCCCCTCCCCTCACTACCTCGTGTTGTTCGCATCGCAAGCGATGCAAGCCTCATGTTCCCACGGGCCATGTGGACGGCACAGCCTTGTATTCCCACACAGCCTGGATTAATTACTTTGGGGGTGCTTTGGGGGGTGACATTTCTCTGCAGATCACCAAAATTTTCTCACAGACCACCAGTGGTCCCTGGCCCACTGGTTGGCGACCACTGACTTAGGAGGTGACTTTAAAGAAAGAATAGACAAATGTGTATAGGACCTTTTGCCCTCAAAATACTTGAGACAATACTTTTGTCGTTCTTTGCCATTGGCTGGAAGACGTTCTACTTGAATAGATGCTGCTCTTGATCTTGGCTGTTTACTTTGAAATCCTCTCTCCAGAAAGCAGTATTACAGCAGAAGACTTGTGTCTTTGCGTGGTGTTTGGATACAAAGACAGTCCCAAAACGTGCTTTTTCAGGAGGCAACTGGACTTTCTGGATTTTTTTTCTTTTGAAGACCTTTCACTTCTCATCCAGAAAGCTTCTTCAGCTCTGACTTGGATGATGGGGAATGGAAGGATTGATATACCTTGCAGACAGCTGGTCATTCGCATCCTTTCTGAGGGTCATAGAAGCACTTGGATATTTACCTGAATAGCTCAAATAATTCCTGTAGTCTGCAATTTTTCCTGGGAATCCGTTCATACTTCCACGCCATTCGAAGGGGGTTCGTCTCAAATTGCATAGCTAAAAGAACAGATTTCCGCGG
Source organism: Laticauda colubrina (assembly GCA_015471245.1). NCBI lineage: Eukaryota > Metazoa > Chordata > Lepidosauria > Squamata > Elapidae > Laticauda > Laticauda colubrina. The sequence goes on along the minus strand of BLBF01000006.1, from coordinate 7,034,060 downwards.
GGGGGGGGGGGAATTGCAGACTACTGGAACCATTAATATCATTCATGAGGACACAGATAAACATCCAAGTGGCTTCAACAACCCTCAGAAAGGACACAAATGACCAGCTGTCTGCAAGGAGTATCAATCCTTCCATTCTCCACCATTCAGTCAGAGTTGAAGAAGCTTCTTGGATGAGAATCAAAATGACTTCAAAGAAAATAAAACAAGAAAATCCAATCGCCTCTTGAAAAAAGCACCTTTGGGACGACCATGACCTGGATGATTGTAGAATCTCTACAGACTTTTACAAAGATGATTCTAAACAAGACATGTCTGTGGTCACTTGTGTCTGAGCTACCATGCTAGTAATTGCTCCTCTAGAAGATAGGAAGCGTGTAAATAATCCCTTGCAAATTAGAGATTTTGGTTCTGACTAGCTTTAACACCAGTGATGGTTGAAATTACTACAGGTAGTCCTCAATTTACAACCATAATGGAGCTCAAACTTTCACTAAACATTTAAGTGAACTTTGTCCCATTTTACCACCTTTCTTGCCTCAGTTGTTAAGTGAATCACTGCAATTGTTAAGGTAGTCACCGGGTTGTTAAGTGAATCTAGCTTCCCCATTGATTTTGCTTGTCAGAAGGTAGAGCACCTGACCTTGGGACACGATAACTATCATAAATATGAGTCATACGTTTTTAGGCTAACTACCTATCGTTATTAAAACCTTTAGGTCCTCTGAATCATTTTGAGAAGGAAATAAGGGAACCAGCATTTAAGAAATAATCCAAGCCAACATTCTGTTAAATCTCCAATAAACCTTTGTTGGCTTCTGAGATAGACCGATTGGTTGCAAATTTTATCTGCTTGAAATTTTGGCCAAAGGTTTGAAGCACTGTTAGTCAAGAATAAAATCCAGGACTGGTTGGCATCACCGGCACAAATTTGTCTCATTTCTGTTTCTCAACATTTTTGAGGATGTGCATACTTTTCCTATAAGGCTGTAGAGATCCAAGGTTATTACCCGAAAGGATGGATGGATGGGGGGGGGGGGGGGGAGAGAGAGAGCTCTTTGATTATTTTTTCTTGAGAAAACGAACTGCAATTTGTACAGTGATAAAGATAAGATTGTGATGAAATGAAACACTGCTGTTAATAAAAGTAGAAAACCAACATATCCATTTGACAATGCTTGTTAATTAAACAAACTAGGCAGAGCGGCTAAGATAAGGAGCTGAGAAAATATGTCTTGTAAAGAGACCGGACTAACTGCTAATGAGAAAAGATAATTATAGTGAAAAGAATTTATAGTGGATTATAGAAGGAACAGATCAGACCTCCAGCCCTTGCTTAACAATGGAGACGGAGTGGAGCAAGTGGCCAGTTTTAAGTTTCTGGGTGTTACCATAAAAGAGGACCTGACCTGGGGGGATCACATTGCAGCCCTGGTCAAAAGGGCCCAGAAGAGATTATACTACCTGAGATTTCTCAGAAAACAACTGAATAAAAACCTGCTAGTGACCTTCTACCGCTGCACCACAGAGAGTATCTTAATGTTCTGCACCTGTGTAGGGTTTGCCAATTGTACAGTAGCAGATAGGACAGCACTCTAGAGGTTTAATGTCATTGCCCAGAGGATCCCGCTGCCTTAAGAAAGTTCAAAACATTCTCAAAGATCCGCCTCATCCTGGGAACCTTTTTTTTGAACGATTATCATCTGGCAGATGGTACGGAATAATAAAAACAAGGACAAATAGGCTGAAAAACAGCTTCTATCCCAGGGCAGTAGCTCTTTTGAATTCTACTGAATAGTGCAGTATTGGTGTGGTGTTGGGAGTTTTCAGTTCAATGTGTGGAGGGTGAAGGATGTGTGTTTGTGTTTATTTTCATGGTCATGATGTACACTGAAGACGGTGTTTGATTTCGTTGTACGAGGTGCAATGACAAAGTAAACTAAACAATAATTGAGGGTCCGAAGAAGGGATACAGAAGCATTTTTTTTTTCGATGACCCAAAGGGGCATGGCACAAAGGCAGCACAGTCAGATAAGCAATAGGAGTCCCTTTATTAGCTCCAATTTTGCCCCCAATGTCCAGGTTACCTTCTGGCTGGAGAAAAACTCTCCCAGGAACAACCTTTGCCTGCAGAGAATCAAGTCCAAAATGTGATCAACAAAAACTGTAACTATAAGTACAATTAAGGCAATGTGTGGTATTTAATCCGGCAGGGTAGGAGCAAGAATTCCAGACGTGAAGGAATGACAGCCATTCAACATGACTGGGAGGATGCCAGGAACACACAAAAGCAAAGTCAACACAAGATAAACTCAGGTTTGTTTCCAGAAGACACCACACTCAACTTGCATCATTCTCTTCCCAAGTGTGCCTAATGAAGGGAATCAGGGCCCTTTCCTGCCCCATAAACCATGCAACCCACATTGCTCTCTTCTCTGTTCCTGCGTGCCCTAGGATGAACAGGGGGTGGGCCTGGGTCTTCCTCTAAACTCCCCATCGTTCTATCTCTCCCCTGCTCTGTCCAGCCGGACTTTCCCCAGTTTCCCCCACAGCCAACAGAACCACACTCCCACTCCCTGTCAGCTATTTGTCTTCCTCCTCGGATTCAGATTCCAACGGGCATGACAGAGTCTGGTTTCCCCATTGAATTTGCCTGTCAGAAGGTCACAAAAAGAGGATTGCATGTTCCCAGGACCGTCATAAATACAAGTCAATTGCCAGACTTCTGAATTTTAATGACGGGTCCATGGGGATTTCTGCAACGGTTGTTAAATGTGGAAAAACAATCACTTTTTTCAGTGCCATGGCAACTTTGAACAGTCACTAAATGAACTGTTGTAACTTGAAGACTACCAATATACCCAAAAGTTGTGCCTTTTTCTAAAGAAACAATGTGAAATTCTATTGATAAGATGGACTTAAGGGGGCAGTATTGTATTTAGGAAAACTTCCCGAGTTGTTGGAAATGCCAGCAGACACCAGGTTTGTACTATCATGTGGTAGACATGCCAAAAAGCGAAAAAATATCTGATAAAAATACATACATGGCTGGAAAGAAATGACAGAAAAGCATATTGACTTGAAACCAAAGACCTTTTTTGTTGGGCATTTTACCGGACAAATATAATAAAGGGAATGCATATTTGATTCTACATGGACTGACTGCAGCTAGAATAGTATTTGCACAACAATGGGAAAGTGAAGAGATCCCAACAGATGAAAAGTGATTAAAAAAAATACTAGAATGTGCAGAAATGGATAATTAAGGAAAAGAAAGAAACTGAGTATATTTTGACTTGGGACTTATTTTATCAATGGTTACCTGACAAAAACAGGAGCTAGAAACGGGAATATATGGAAGGATCAGTGATATAAGGAAGGCATGTTAAATTGGTTAAACAAATATTATTATTATTATTAATACTATTTTATGAGAACCTGCAATACACAGGATGCAGGTTTTGTTTTAATTTTAAAAAAGGAGTGCAAAGAAGTAAGTCCTAGTAAGATCACATCTAGAATCCTGTATCCATAGTTCAACTCTGATTTACAAAGGCCGGACAAGGAATAATGGATGGAAACTGAACAAGGAGAGATTCAACCTGGAAGTAATGAGAAATTTTCTGACAGTGAGAACAATCAACCCCTGGAACAGAAATTGCCTTCAGATGTTGTGGGAGCTTCATCATTGGGAGCTTTCAAGAAGAGACTGGACTGCCATTTGTCAGAAATGGTGTAGGGTCTCTGGCTTGGGCAAGGGGGTTGGACTAGATGACCTACAAGGTCCCTTCCAACTCTGTTAATCTGAACATAAATACTCTGAATAACTGAGACCAACAAAATGAATACTGTTGTAAACAGTATTTTCAACTATTATTTCCTAAAATGGTTTGTAGTACCCAGATAACACACTGTTCAATTGAAATTGGAACTTTTGTATGCTATAAAATAAAAACTTATTATAAAAAAAGAAAGAAAAGAAAACGTCCTGATTTCGCTTGTAATTTTTTAAAAAAAGTTTTTCCAATTTACCACACCGTAATAAGAGTTACTCTAGATGGGTCTCCGATTTTCCACTTGAAGAAATGTATATATATATAAAATAAGACATAGAGACTGAAAAAAAGATCTGAAAGCAGGTGGAACCTAGCTTCCTAATAAATGATAGCCGTCCATTTACTCAGAGCCATAACAGCCTCCAATACAGGAACACAATGTTGCCAGTCAATCAAGACAAAAAAAAGCTACAAAACAGACAGAAGATATTAGAAACACCAATCAAGCAGAACACAGCAAACTCCAAGACCAATAAACACAGACCAAGACTCCCAACCAATCAGGATGAAGAAAAAATCATTCTGGCACAGCAGTAGGCTAGCCCCAAATTTAAAACAGAAACAGCTGGGAAAGTCTGATTCACAGACGAACTCAGTACAGAAGCCTGATGATGGCAGATGAGATTCTGCCGAAACGTTGCTACAACTTTAAAAGCACAACTACAATGACGTGGAATGGCTTTGTTTTTCCTAATCGGTGGAACCCCATTGGGAGTTTAGGCCTTTGGCCTAAAAAGGAAAGAGACCTTTTAATGATAAAAGTAATGTGATTATCAGCCTGAATGTGAGGAGCAGGGCATGGATGGAAGGTTTTTTAAAGAAAATCTGTTAGAACAGCTGAATGTATCAGCTTAACTCTTTTCTCTCAAGATGGCTGCACAATGGTTGCTCTTTCTTTTCAATGCTTCGCCTTTGAAGGAAGTCAGTCACTTGAGGGGATTGGAAATACACTTCTTTAAAATAAAATCTCTCCACAGAACTTAAAGCAGGGTAGAAATTTTTTAAAATGCACAAATCCAAATCAGGTAGCATCCTCGATTTACAACAGTTTGTATAGTGACTGTTCAGAGTTACAACGGAGAAGTGGCTTATGCCAACCATATTTCACACTTACAACCGTCATCTCATTCGGTCATCTGATCAAAATTCGGAGATCAAGAACACAATGATATCATGGGTGCGGAATTTTGGTTATAATATAAATTTAGAAGAATGGGAAAAACTACAGAACATAAATTATAAATTCACAATGGCCTCAACATATAAGGAAAATTTATATAGAATGTTTTACTAATGGCATTTAACCCGATATACCTAAATACCAGCCCAAAATGTTGGAAGTGTCAATGAGTTGATGGTATCTTTTACCACATGTGGTGGCTATGCCCCAAGGCCTTATTGGATCAAAATTAAAGATTGGATACAAAAAATTACTGGACACCAAATTGAATTCAAACTGGAGCTCTATCTACTCAGGATAATTCAAAAGCAATATCCGAAAAAAATATATAATGCTACACATATTGACAGTGGCCAGAATCGCTTATGCGTAAATGTGGAAAGAGCATAAGGTCCCAACGGAAGAATTAGTTTTACAAAAAATAGCAGAGTGTGCAGAAATGAGTATGCTCACACTAAAAATAGGAATAAAGGAAAAAAGAATCTATTACTCAGTTTGGCATAGATGGTACATGTGGCTAGAAAAGAGAGGTAAGAATTGAAAAAGATGACTATATAGGAGAATTCCCAAGAGAGTGATACATAGATAGGTAGATAGATGAAATAGATAAAGATAGATAATAATAGTAAATATAAATAAAGATAATAACTAATAGTTATATGTACGAAAAGATGATGGAAATATAGGATAATACTGAATGCTGATGCAAATGCTGTTGAAAGTGTAATTATGATTTGTACTGGTGGAAAACAATAAAAATTATTAGGAAAAAAAATTTGGAGGCTTGGCAACGGACTCATAATTATGACGATTACGGTGTCTTGGGTTTATGGTGATTTTCTGTTATGCAAAATCAATGGGGAAGCCAGATTCACTGAACAATGCTGTGACTAACATAACAACCGCAACGATTTGCTTAACAACGGTGGCAAGAATGGGTGCAAAATGAGGGCAAAACCCACTTAATAAATGTTTTGTTTAGCAAACAGAATTTTTGGGCTCAATTCTGGTCGTAACTCAAGGACTACCTGTCGTTGAGTCAGAACTGAAGAAGCTTCTGGGATGAGAAGCGAAGAACTTTCCAAGGTAAAAACTTAAGAAAGTCCAGTTTCCTTTTGGAAAAAAAAAAAAAAAGCACTTTGGGGATAAGAATAGCAATAGCACTCAGACTTAGCTTCACAGTGCTTTTGTTTTCAATCAGTCAGAATAGAGCTGGAGTCTTAGTGGACAACCAGCTAAATATGAGCCAGCAGTGTGCAACAGCCGCCAAAAAGCCAGTGCAATCCTAAACTGCATTAACAGAACCAGAGGTGGTATTCAGCAGGTTCTGACCAATTCTGGAGAACCAGTAACAGAAATTTTGAATAGTTCAGAAACCGGCAAATCCCACCTCTGACTGGCCCTGCCCTCATCTATTTTCTGCCTCCCATTGAGTCCCAGCTAATCGGCGGGGTCTTTTTTTGTTGCCCTGCAAGGAGAACAGAACTGGAAAGCAGGTTAGTGGGGTGGGGAGGGAAGGGGATTTTGTAGCATCCTTCCCCTGCCACGCCCACTGAGCCACGCCCACAGAACCGGAAGTAAAAAAAAAATTTGAATCCCACCACTGAACAGAGGGATACAATCAGGATCAAGGGAGGTACTAATACCACTCTATAAAGCCTTAGTCAGGCCACACCTAGAGAACTGCATCCAATTTTGGTCACCACATTACAAAAAAGATGTTGAGACTCTAGAAAAAGTACAAAGAAGAGCAACCAGGGTTGTGAGCAGAACCGAAGCCATGTTGGATGGCCCATTGAATTGAATAAGGAAGTGTGTCTCAAAACTCAGTAGCTCTGCTAAATAAGAAAGTGTTCCAGTTTGTGCACAAGAGAAAAAAAACAAGATAAGGCGAGAACAATGGGGAACTGTAATAAAGTGCTGCGATGTCAGAAACCGTATAACTACTTTTGCTAGGTAAGGAGCTAGTATGGACCTTCGAAATACATGTATCAATTTGAAAACAGAAAGAATGTGAGCCAAGGTCTCGTAAGAGGGGATAAAAATGCTGCCTGAATTTTGCTCTGGGTTCCTTCAATGCCTGAGGGGACCCGTCTCTGCAGACACGTTAATAAAACCTTGTTTTCCTTGGATCAACGAATCTTTTGGTGGTTTTTTATCTGCTCCCACCTCACAGGATGATTAGGCGACTGGAAGCAAAAACATACATTGAATGGTTGCAGGAACTGGGCCTGGCTAGTCTAGTGAAGAGAAGGACCAGGGGAGACAGGATAGCGGTCTTCCAATATTTGAGGGGCTGCCACAGAGAGGAGGAAGGGGTCCAGTTATTTTCCAAGGCACTTGAAGACCAGACAAGGAATAATGGATGGAAACTGAACAAGGAGAGATTTAACCTGGAAACGAGACATTTTCTGACCTGTGAGAACAATCAACCCCTGGAATCCTGTCCGAAACAACTGGTTTGAATGACTCTTTGATTCCGAAATCAGGGCCAGCCTCTTGTTTTGCAAAAAGACCAACTCAAACTCTTGACATCCTGAGAGATCAATATGTGGGTGGGAGGGAGGGAGGGAGGGAGGGAGAGAGGGAGAGAGAAAGAGAGCAGTTCAATAAACCAAATGGTTTGAGTTATAGTAGCTCCCTGCTGAAATCCTGGGTCACCAAGTAATTTACAGAGGAGGCTCAAGGACAATTTGGACAGCTTAGGGCCCTCACTGTCTGCTGACTACCGCTGTTCATATTATTAATGCAATCAACCAACAGCAGGGTGCTGAGCAGAGAAAAGCCACTCGGCTCGAGCAACTAAGCTGGAGGTGGCCACCAATCAATGGAAAAATCAGTATTAAGAGCTAATAGGGAGGTTAAAAAAAAAAGAGGAGGGGAGGAAGTTAGAAAACTTCCCTGCCCTGATTACCACTTTTACCACTTTTTTTTTTCTAGATGGATTTCTGCAATTTAGGGAGTAACCTATGTAGGTCAATATGAGGGGGGCCTTGGTGGTCTCTGAGCTTGGGTGTTTTCTTGCATATGTTTCATTACCCAAACGAAGTTACATGATCCATACTAGCTGGAAACTTTTGCAAGAAAACAAGCAAGTCTCAGAAAGCACCAAGGACCCCACAGTTCTTCTCCTCCTCCTCCTCCTCCTCCTCCTCCTCCTCCTCCTCCTCCTCCTCTCCACAAACCCCCACTCCCTTCTAGCACTGATGATGTGACCTAGCTGGGTAAGGAAACATCTGCCAGAGCACCAAGGACCTCTTTCTCTGCTCCACAAACCTACTGTTGGATTTCTGAGTTCCTTACGGAGCCCCCCCCCCCAGCTCCAAACACACCTCACAGCAAGTCAGCTGGCAGTGGAGAATATCACCTTACCTCTGCTGACACCTGATCTGTATTGTTCCTTGTGTGCCAGCTGATGGTGTTCCAGGTTGCTTTAGAATGACTCAGCACAGCTGTGAGCTGCAGGATGGATTCTGAAGCAACTGCGGGGCAGGAAATGGCTTTTTTCATGTATTGATGTGATGTATATTGTAAGAGGGGATTGGGCACTAAAAGGAAAGAGGGCAAACTCAAATCTAACGCTCACCTTGACAAGACAAGGAATAGTGGATGGAAACTGGGGAGATGTGATATCAGTCTTCCAATATTTGAGGGGCTGCCACAGGGAGGAAGGGGTCAAGCTATTTTCTAAAGCACCCAAAGGCCAGACAAGGAATAATGGATGAAAACTAAACAAGGAGAGATTCAACCTGGAAATAAGGAGAAACTTTTTGACAGTGAGAACAATCAACCAATGGAACAGAAGTTGCCTTCAGAAGTTGTGGGAGCACCATCAATTGAGACTTTCAAGAAGAGATTGGACTGCCATTTGTCAGAAATGGTGTAGGGTCTCCTTCTTGGGTGGGGGGTTGGACTAGATGACCTACAAGATCCTTTCCAACTCTGATTATCTGTATCTATACCTTGCCTGGCTTTTAGCCATTCTTGCCTGATTAGAGTATTTGTTGTAAACCATCATTGTCCTAAAGAGGAGCTGGAGTTTGGATTCATTTAAAGACAAATCTTCAATACTCAAGGACTGGCTGAGACCCACTCCCTTCTAGCACTGATGATGTTCCCTAGTTGGGTAATGAAATGTCTGCAAGAAAACAATCCTGCTAAGAGAATCCCACAGTCCTCCATCCTCCACAAATCCCACTCCCTTCTAGCAGTGATGATGTTACCTGATTGGGTAAGGAAACATCTGCAAAAAAACAACCAAGCTCAAAGGGCACCAAGGACCCTTCATGTCAACCCTGAGCTACAGGTATTCTCCTTCATGAATAGTAAGAATAGTAAGAATAAAGTAAGAATAAAGTAAATAGTAAGAATAAAGTAAGATGGACATGGAAGAATCTCTCACAATCAGTTTAATCCAGCCAGCAGGATTTAGGATTGCAATTTAGGATTGCATTAGCTGTTTTGGCTGCTGCTGCACACTGCTGGCTCATATTTAGCTGGTTGTCCATTAAGACTCCAAGATCCCTCTCACAGTTCCTGCTGTTGATCCTGGTTTCACCCAGTCTATTTGTGTCCTTTTGGTTTTTCTTGCCTAAGTGTAGGGCTTTACTTTTCTCTACATTGCATTTTATTTTGTTAGATATGGCCCAGTGTTCTAGTCTGTCGAGATCCATCTGGATCTTGAGCCTATCTTCTTGGGTGTTGGCTATTCCTACCAGCTTAGTATTATCTGCACATTTGTTAAGTTCCCCTTCTATTCCCTCATCTAAGTCGTTAATGAAGATATTGAAGAGTCCTGGGCCTAAGATGGAACCTTGTGGCACCCCACTGCTTACTTCCCTCCATGTAGACTTAGACCCATGAAGGACTACTTGTTGAGTACGGTTTGCCAGCCGGTTACTAGTCCATCTATTTTTTTTTATTTTTTATGTATTTGTCAGTTACTTGCAAGATAATAGGTATAAGTAAAAACATAGTTATCAAAACATGGATACATATAAGAAAAATAAAAAAATATATAAAAGAAACAATAGGACAGGGACGGTAGGCATATTGGTGTGCTTATGCACGCCCCCTACAGACCTCTTAGGAAAGGGGTGAGGTCAATAGTAGACAGTCTAAGGTTAAAGTTTTTGGGGTTTGGGGAAGAAACCACAAAGTCAGGTAGAGTATTCCAGACATTGACTGCTCTGTTGCTGAAGTCGTATTTCCCGCAATCAAGTTTGGTGCGATTAACCTTGAGTTTGTATCTATTGTGTGTTCTTGTGTTGTTATGATTGAAGCTGAACTATTCATTGACAGGTAGGACATTGCAATGTATGATTTTATACACTATACTTAGATCGGACCGAAGGAGGTGTAGTTCTAGCTTTTCTAGGTCTAGCATTTCGAGTCTGGTGACATAAGGTCTTCTGCAATGAGTAGAGGGGTGGAGAACTCTTCTTGTGAAATATTTCTGGACTTTCTCAACTGTGTTAATATCAGATACGTAATGTGGATTCCAGACTGATGAGCTGTTTTCAAGTATTGGTCTAGCAAATGTTTTGCAGCTCTAGTTAGTAGTGTGATATTACCAGAGTAAAAGCCACGTAAGATGAGGTTAACAACTCTTAATGCCTTTTTGGCTATGTAGTTACAGTGGGCTCTTGCACTTAGGTCATTTGAGATGAGGACTCCAGGATCCTTGACAGAGTTTGGATATTCAACAGGGTCTTGGCTATTCAGCCTGTATTTTATTTTCTGATTTTTTTTTTTGCCAATATGTAAGACAGAGCATTTATTTGTTGAGATTTGAAGCTGCCATTTATTTGACCATTCTGATACATAGTCAAGGTCTTTTTGAAGGGGTTCTGTATTGTCTGTGGGGTTGAATTACCTCATCAGCGAAGAGAACGCAATTGCTCTTGATATGATCACAGAGGTCATTTATGTAGAGTATGAAGAGAGTTTGTCCTAGAACGCTGTCTTGAGGGACACCACTATTGACAGGTACAGAATTTGATCAGACACTCCCAATTTTGATCATTTGTTGTCTGTTTGACAGGAATGCTTCTGTCCAGTTATGCAGGTGTCTAGAGATACCATAAGATTTTAGTTTTAGGAGTAGTTTGTCATGTACCACTGAATCAAAGGCTTTACAGAAGTCTACATAGATTGTGTCTATTGTTTTACCCTGATTGAGTTGTGTAGTCCATATGTTTTTGCAATGTAAAGAGTTGCAGATTACATGATAGTTTTTTCCTAAAACCAAATTATTTATCAGAGAGTAGGTTGTTTGTCTCTAAGTGGAGGATAATGGATTGGTTAATCATTGATTCCATGACTTTACAGGTGACGCAGCATAAGGAGATTGGTCTGTAATTTTCAACTAGGCTGGGGTCTCCCTTTTTGAAGATGGGGATGACCGTGGCTTGTGACCATAAGTTAGGCAAGGACTGGTTCTGAAAGATTTTTCAAAGATTATGCTTAGAGGTTCGGCTATGGCAGTAGATAGCTTTTTTAAGAAATAGGCACATATTCCATCCGGTCCAATAAATAGAGATGGTTTTAGATTGCGTAGTGCTTTTTCAACATTGTCTTTGTAAAATCGATTCGTATTAGATCATTGTAGTTGTCTGTGATTCGACCAGGAAATACTGGGCATAATCCATTGCTGTTTACAAACACTGAGCCAAAGAATGTGTTAAAGAGGTTGGCTTTAATAGTGTCGTCGTCGTTGCAGTCTTTACCATTAGGTCCATTCAGGGGTGGGATGGACCTTGAGTCTTTTAGTCTACAAAACTGTAAAAAGCACAGGTAGAATTGGTGCATAGAAGGTTTTCTTCTTGTTTAATGTGATAATTGGTGCATTCAGTTTTTATCTGGTAGCATAAATTTTTGTGTTGGCTTTTGAAGTTGGCAACATGACCAGATTTGTTTTTCCGCCAAAGTGATTTCTTTTTGGATTGAAGCTTCTTTATTGTTTTGGGTTATTTGTTTTTTTCTGGTTTTGGGAGTTGTTAATGATACATATAGTTTGATGGTGATGCTATCTACTCTGCTTTTTTCTAGCTTACTAAGAAGTAGGTGGTGGTCTACTTTGTCAAATGCCTTGCTGAAATCTAAATATATTATGTGCACAATATTTTGCTGGTCTACTACTTAGTCACTGCGTTGAAGAATGAAATAAGATTGGTTTGGCATGATCTGTTCTTAACAAACCCGTGCTGACTGCTAGTTATTACTTTACTTGTTTCTAGATGTGGGCAGATCTGTTTTTTTATTATCTTTTCCAATATCTTCCCGGGTATTGATGTTAGGCTGATTGGTCTATAGTTTCCTGGGTCTGTTTTTTTTCCTTTTTTGAAGATGGGAACCACATCAGCTGTTTTCCAGTCCTCTGGTAGTTCCCCGGTGCTCCAGGATTTTTGAAAGATATGGTGCAGTGGTTCTGAGATGACCTTTGCCAGCTCCTTTAAAACTCTGGGATGTAATCCATCAGGCCCCAGTGATTTGTTTCCATCAAGATCAGGCAGGTGTTCTCTTACTATTTTTTTTGCTTATTTTAACTCTTATATCTGGCCTGTCTTTTCCAGTTATGTTTTTGGTGGGTTATGCTATAGTTTCTTTTTGCGTGAAGATGGATGCAAAGAATGAGTTAAGCGGTTCTGCTTTCTCTCTGTTGCCTGTTACTTCTTTGCCATCTTCTCTCTTTATTGGACCGACTGTTTCCTTGATTTTTTTCTTGTTATTTATATGTTGGAAGAAACTTTTTAAATTATCTTTGACTTTTGTTGCAAGGCTTTGTTTGTTCTGAGTTTTTGCTATTCTGACTTTGTCTTTGCAGATTCTGGCTATCTGTTGATATTCTGCCTTAGTCGTATGTCCTTCTTTCCAATTTTTGTACTTGTCCTTTTTTTCTTTCAATTTGCCAGAGAGATCTTGATGCAGCCATGCTGGTTTCTTCTTGGATTTCTTGTTTTTCTTTCTCAGTGATATCATGCTGGTTTGGGCTTCTATGATCATATTTTTTAGTTTCCCAAGATTCTTGAGTTGTTTTCCCCTTTAGGATTTTCATCCATGGAATCTTTTTCAAGTTCTCTCTGAGTTCATTGAAATCAGCTCTTTTAAAATCCAGGACTCTGGTGTCATTATGTTCTGTTGCTTGTGTTTGTGTTATGTTGAATTCTAGTATGACATGGTCACTCCCACTCAAGGTTCCTGCAGTTTCAACTCCCTCTATCACTTCTTCTCTGTTTGTAAGAATTAAGTCCAGTATGGCTGTCCTTCTAGTTTCTAGGCTGGTTAGGAACTTATTTGATTTCTCACTTGGTGCAGAATTAGTTTTCCAGAATTAGTTTACTCTCCAAAAGACCAAAGAGTAGGTCAAGAAACAAGGGGTGGAAGATCATTAAAGAGAGATCCAACCTAGAAGGAAGGAAAAATTTTCTGACAGTGAGAACAATCAATAAATGGAACAGCTTGCCTCCTGGAACTGTGGGTGCTCCATCAATGGAGGTCTTCCAGAAAAGATTGTACAGCTATTTGTCTCAGATGGAGTAAGACTCCTGCCTTGAGAAAAGCATTGGTCTACAAGACCAACCCTAATGGATGGAAACCAACCAAGGAGGGAAGCAACCTGAAACTAAGGATAAATTTCCTAACGATGAAAGCAATCAACCAACAGAACATTTGCCTTCAGAAGTTGTGGGTGCTTCATCACTGGAGGTTTTTAAGAAAAGACTGGACGACCATTTCACTGAAATGGTATAGGGTCTGCTTGAGCAGAGGGTTGGAGTCAGTGGTCGGCTTCAAATTTTTTTTACTACCGGTTCTATGGGCATGGCTTGGTGGGCATGGCAGGGGAAGGATACTGTAAAATCCCCATTCCCTCCCCCCCCCCACTAACCTGCTTTCCAGTTCCATTCTCCTTGCAGGGCAACAAAAGAAGACCTAGCCAATCAGCCGGGACTCGGGAGGCAGATAATAGATGGGGGTGGGGTCAGTCAGAGATGGTATTTGCTGGCTCTCCAAACTACTCAAAATTTCTGCTAATGGTTCTCCAGAACTGGTCAGAACCTGCTGAATACCACCTCTGATTGGAGTAGAAGACCTTCCAGGTATCATGCCTCTGGTGGAGACTGACTCTGAGGAAGAGGAGAAACAGCTGACAGGAAGTGGAAGTGTGGCTCCAGAGGTTGTGGAGAAGGCTGGGGAAGGGCAGAGGCAGGCTGGGTAGTCAGAGGAGGACCCAGGCCCATCTCCTCTCTATCCTAGGGCAGGGAGGAGAGGATAAGGGAGAGACATGGCTTACTGGAGAGGAGAGGGCCTTGATCTTCTTCATGGGCTGCAGCTGTGACAACTGGATAAGAGAACTGACATGCGTATGGGCAAGTGCTGGAAACAAAGTGTGGAAATATCTCTAGTTTATTGTTTCTTTCTGAGTTTTGCATCCTTCCCAGTGTGCTGATATCTGTGGACATCTTCAAGCCCTTATCTTGCCTGGTTTGTGTTGCTCTTTTACTCTTTATAATTTAAAGGGCATTTCCTCCTTCTTGTAACTGCTTGGGTGGGAGTGTTTTGTCTCCAGTCAAGGATATTTGGAGCTTGGAAGCAAAGTGAAGGAATAAAGGGGGCTTTACCTGTTTTTTTGTGACTGTGTTTATTTTGTATCCCACCCTGGATCATCACACCAGGTCTCTTTCAACTGTATTGTTCAACCTCCACAGTCCCTTGATTTTTATCTTTTGTGTTCTCTTATCTGAGTGGGAAATGCCTTAAAGAAACATGGCTGTGAACCTCTGGATTTGCATCGGATCTATCCCTGTCTTTGAATCCTGCCTACTTCACCAGATCTGGTTTTGCACTGAGCATTTTGGGCAAAAGTTGGGATTTAAATGTTCCTCCAAACAGCAGTGGGTCAAAGGCAGAGAGAGGGGAGTAAGTTGCCAACTTTTCTATGGTTGCTTAGCTACTTCCCTCTGCTTCCCCACCAGCTCTTTGGCATTAATCGAGCAACTGGAACTTGGCAACCTGATTCTATCCAAATTATTTCTTCCTCAGCTCTCCCGGTCCTGTGTACATGCACCATGTTTTCGATGCCACCCAAACTAACTTCTAATTTCCCAAGAAACAGGCTCTTTTCTTGGCCTTTTCCTGGTTCTTTCCTTGCCATTTCTCCTTTGACGCCCCAGGGTGGAACAAACTGGCAAGGGTGGGTTTGCAGGGAACTTGTTGCCATGCCTGTGATTTTGGCTGGCTTTCTCCAAACTACAGTCACCAAAGATTAACCCCAAAAGTTGGAGCCCTTGGCTTAAGGTTTATTTATTTGTTTGTTTGTATTTTGCCTTCGTTATTGTTATTTATTTATTTTTACAAATAACTGAAAGTGAGAAACCTTTCCAACAGATTTTCCTCCTCTTATTTTCCTCACAACAACAACCCTGTGAAGTGGGTTGAGCTGAGAGAGGGTGACTGGCCGAAGATCCCCCAGCCAGCTTTCATGGCTAAGACAGGACTAGAATTCTCTATCTCCTGTTGATTGGCCCAAAGTCATCCAACCTTCTTTCATGCCTAAGGCAGCACTCGAACTCACCATCTTTTGGTGATTGGTCCAAAGTTAGCCAGCCATTTTCAGACCTAAGGTGTGATAGAACTTGTGATTTCTGTTTTGTAGAGTGATGCCTTAACCACTAGACCATACTGTGCTTCATAAACCACACTGGTTACCAGTTGGCTTTGGGGTGCTGGTTATCACCTTTAAAATCCTGTTTATCTGATGTTACCACCTATTCTTTCTGCCTGTATGGTCTAATCAAGCAAAGTGAATGATTGGACTGCCATTTGTCAGAAATGGTGTAGGGTCTCCTGCTTCGGTGGGGGTTGGACTAGATGACCTACAACGTCTCTTCCAACTCAGTTAATCTGTAATCTATAATTCTGGATGGACTGCAGGTTCCATCCATCAAATGTTGCCTTCCTATTTGATCCAGGAAACCTCAGTGTGCCTGCTATTTGAAATGATATTTTTCCCCCAAATTCCTAAACCATCCACGTTAAAAACTATCCAAATTTTTTAAAAAAAAACCTCCCAAAACCTGGTTATCCTATTAGGCTTTGGGACAGGAAGCCCCTTTTAATTTTGCTTAATTTTGCCCTTCTGGTTGACTGTGTTTTTATCTTTTATTCCCATTGTTTCTTTTCACTTTGTCTGGAAACCTCCCAAGCATTTGGGTGACTTTGAGATGGGAATAAGTAAAGAAATAATTTATTCATAGTTGGCTAGCCCACGGACTCAGTGGCTTTCATTTCTGGATGGGATAACTTAAAAAAAAAAAGGAGAAAGGGGAATGTTTGATTTTGGAAGAACTGTAGGCACAGAAGAGGTGGAGAAAGCTAATACAATGAAATAGAAAGATTGCCACCGATTACCTTTTTGGATAATTTCTCTCACTTAGCTTTAACAACAGAAACAATTTCCAAAGTAACAATATGGGTGTGCCTCCTAGTGCAATTGCACCATGCATTCAAATCATTTCAAGAGATCAAAGAAACTGATTAACCCCATGCAAAAGAGAGGCATGGCTCCTGTTCTCATTAAACTTCACCCAGCTAATACTAAAGTTCAAAAATTCTTTTGCAGGAAATAAATTCTTTGCAGGGGACACACACACAAACACACACACACACAAATTAGCCAGGACAAAGTATTTGCTAGTGTTCTATGTGCAAGGAAAGATGGATGGCATTCTAGCAGATAAGCTATCATCGGCCCCCAACACTGTTATTTCTTTATTTTTAGATTTTTATCCTAACTTTATTATTTTATAAATAACTGAAAGTTGCAAACATACCTAATACATCTTCTATTTTTTCTCAAACAATCCTGTGAGGTGAATTAGGCTGAGAGAGAATGATTGGTTCAAAATCATCCAGCTAGCTTTCATGCCTAACGTAGGACTAGAACTCAGCGCTTCCTGGGGATTGGCCCAAAGTCAGATGGCTTTCATGCCTAAGGTGAGACTAGAACCCACAACCTCATGGTTTCTGCCAGCTTTCCTGTTATTCCCATCTAAATTAAAATTCAGCCTTAAAAAAATGAGGGAAGGGGGGAAATTATGTGTTTGATGCAAAACATAATATAATTATTGACTGTTGGAATGAAAAAGAAATCACTCCACATAACTGTCAATCATTCCTGCCAGTCACATAATATAATGCACCTCAGTGGTGGGATTCAAATTTTTTTACTACTGGTTCTGTGGGCGTGGTGTGGCTTGGTGGGCGTGGCAGGGGAAGGATACTGCAAAATCCCTATTCCCTCCCCACCCCATTAACCTGCTTTCCAGCTCCGTTCTCCTGTGCAGGGCATCCAAAGAAGCCCCAGCCAATCAGCTGGGACTTGGGAGGCGGAGAATAGATGGGGGCGGGACCAGTCAGAGGTGGGATTTGCTGGTTCTCCAAACTACTCAAAATTTCAGCTACTGGTTCTCCAGAACTGGTCAGAACTGGCTAAATACCACCTCTGATGCACTTGGTAAAACATAAAATGAATATTTTGCAACAGAACTATCCTGAGATAAGTGCAGTAGTTCTACACTCTCTCTCTCTCTCTCTCTCTCTCTCACACACACACACACACACACACACACAAAGTGGGCTTTTAATTTAAGCAACCATGAGAAAGTGGAGGAAAGGAACATTTTAGGCATTTTCCCAGATCTGTCCCTTGGAAATCATTTCTTGGCAGTCGTGATTTGGCTCCACAGCCTTCCAGAAGCTGCTTCTATTGTTTGGTTGAATCCAGAGATAAATAGAGTTGAAAAAAGAACGCCTCCCTCTCTCTTGTATACAATTCTGCCTTTATCGCTGGAAAAAGCCTCAGCACTGGAAATGTCACAATCACACTTACTTTCTCTTTTGTGCTTGGGCGCACAGATGTTGTGCCAGATACTCGCTTGATTTTATTTCTTTATTTATTTTTAAAATAAAAGCTGGTGTTATCAGTATTTTCCACTGTACGCCATGGAAATGGAAATGTGCTTGGTGCAGCTTATGGCCACTCTCGCTGCATTATTGTTATTATTTTTTATTGGCTGTCACTTCTTTTCAGCACGGCTGGATGTGAAATCCTCTTCCATGCTCTTTCAATGCCTTTTTTCTCCCCCTTCTTCTTTCTCTCCTCCTTTTTTCTCCCGGCCATATATTTGCTTAGAGATTTTTTTTTTTTTAAATTAACCCTTCCAAAGGCCACACAGTTTTTCTAAATCAGGAGTGGAATAAGGAGGCTGCAATGGCTGGTAACAGAAGATTAAATGCGAAGCCCAATTTAACACACACACACACACACACACACACACACACACACACACACACACACA
>BLBF01000006.1:6998290-7008877 GCA_015471245.1 Laticauda colubrina | reverse complement strand
TATATATATATATATATATATATATATATATATATATATATATATATTTGTGTTTTTAAGTTTTCGTGGGTACTTACATGTATGCTGTTCAGCTTCCTTCGGGTATTATCCCACGTCACTGTAGTGCTTTTAAAGTTGTAGCAACGTTTCAGCAGAATCTCATCTGCCATCATCAGGCTTCTGTATTGAATTCGTATATGGGTCAGGCTATCACAGTCGTTAGTTTTAAAACTAACCCCCACCAGGCACCCAGGTGAAACCCAGCTTGCTAATGAATAGCAGCTTGCTAATGAAGAGCAGCCGTCCCTTCACACGGAGCCAAGCTGCACTGAAAGCCTCCAACACAAGAACAGACTGTTGCCAGCCAATCAAAGCCACAAAGCAGACAGAAGAAACCAGAAACACCAATCAATCAAACTCCAAGTCCAATGAACACAGATCCAGGCTCCCAGCCAATCAGAATGGACCAGCCTCAAATTTGAAACCAGGAACTTACTCTATACAGAAGCCTGAGGATGGCAGATGAGATTCTGCTGAAACGTTGCTACAACTTTAACAGAACTACAATGACGTGGGATAATACCCGAAGGAAGCTAAACAGCACACACACACACACACACACACACACACACACACACACACACATATATATATATATAATTTTCGGATACCGTGGTATCTACCTACCTACCTATCCATCACTATCCATCACTATGTATGTATGTATGTATGTATGTATGTATGTATGTATGTATGTATGTATCTATCTATCTATCTATCTATCTGTCTGTCTGTCTGTCTGTCTGTCTGTCTGTCTGTCTGTCTGTCTGTCTCTCTGTCTGTCTATCTAATCATCTTTATCTATTTATCTCCCTCCTCCATCTGAATAGCCATTAAAACTGTTTCTATGTGAGAGAGAGAGAGAGAGAGAGAATGTGTGTGTTTCATATATCTCATATATATTTATCTACCACTATCATATCTGTGTCTCTCTGCCTAGACTTTGCCTTCAAGTTTTGCAAAAGTTCATCCCTAGAAGATAGCAGTGAAAAAATTCACAGCCTCTCAATCCATGGTTTGGATCAGCCTCAAAGACTGGGAAATTGATTCATTAGAGAAAACGCTTTGGGGTTTTTTTCCACCTCTCTCTCCTTTTCTTTCTCCAGTGCTGAAAGCCTGGAAAAAAAAAATGCTCATAAAATTGTCTTTTGTGCCCAGAAAGGAGTTGTGTGCGTGCGGCTGTGTTTTAAAACTGTTGCTATGTTGCCTTTTGTTTCCAGCTTGTGTTTTGTGGTTGGGGGCAACCTTCCTTCCAGGCTTCTTTCAGTGAAATTCTCTATTTGGGGCTGCAGATAATTAGATCATTGCTATCATTTTCATGATCCCCTCTTTCTCCCTATCCCCCCCCCCCTCTCAAATCTGGCTGAATTTGCATCAGAATGTGTAGTCTCTCTGTTCCCTTTCACCACTAAAATGCCTGGATGCAAATAAGAGAGAATGAAGTACTTTGCCTTTGTTTTAGGAAAACAAGAGCTGTTCATCTCTGTTGCAACCCTTGTGGAATTTCCCAAAACCTCTTTTCTTCTGTACAACAGGATTAAAGAATTAGCCAGAAAGATTGCATCAAGAGCTTAATACCAAAACAAAGATATTTCTCTATGTTATCAAGAACCAGTGTGATTTCCATGCCAGTTTGAGGGTTTGGTTTGCAATAGACCTCTCAAAGGTAAAAGATGTTGAGGCTCTGGTAAGAGTGCAGAGAAGGATTAGGGGACTACAGCTAAAAACATATGAAAAATGGTTGCAGGAATTGGGTATGGCTAGTCTAGTGAAAAGGACTATGGGAGACATAATAGCAAACTTCCAGTATCCAAGAGGCTGCCACAGAGTTGCAATAGCACTTAAACTTATATACCACTTCATAGTGCTTTACAGCCCTCTCTAAGCAGTTTACAGAATCATCATATTTTCCCTAACAATCTGGGTCTTCATTTTATGGAATGATCAGCCGATTAGGATCAAACTCTTGGCAGTGGGCAGAGTTAACCTGCAATACTAAATTCTAACTGCTGTGCCACCAGGGCTCCCTCCCTCTCTCCCTTCCTTTGCAATAGCACTTCGATTTATATACCACTTCACAGTGCTTTACAGAAGTTACAGAGCCCTCTCTAAGCAGTTTACAGAGTCAGCCTATTGCTCCAACAATCTGGCTCCTCATTTTACTGACCTTGGAAGGATGGAAGGCTGAGTCAACTACCTTGAGCCAGTCAGGTTCAAACTCTTGGCAGTGGGCAGAGTTAACCTGCAATACTGGATTCTAACTACTGTGCCATCAGGGCTTCCTTCCTTCCTTCCTTTCCTTCCTTCGCAATAGCACTTAAGCTTTTATACCACAGTGGTTTTACAGCCCTTTCTAAGCAGTTTACAGAATCAGCATGTTGCCCCCAATAATCTAGGTCCTCATTTTACCCACCTTGGAAGGATGGAAGGCTGAGTTCACCTTAAGCCTGGATGAGATTTGAACTGCCAAATTGCAGTCAGCCAGCAGTCAGCAGAAGTAGCCTGCAGTACTGTACTCTAACTGCTGCGCCATCACGACCCTAGAGTAGAGGGAGTCAAGCTGTTCTCCAAAGCACCCTGAAGGCAAGACAAGAAGCAATGAATGGATGGAAATCTATCCTAAAGGTACTTTTTCAAGAGGCAACTGGAGTTTCTGTTTTTTCTTTTTGAAGATGTTTTGCTTCTCATCCTCAAAGCATCTTCAACTCTGAGACTGGAGTCTAAGAATCCCCATAGATAATGGATGGAAACTAACGCAGGAGAGAAGCAACCTGGAATTAAGGAGAAATTTCCTAAAAGTGAGAACAATTAACCAGTGGAACAATTTGCCACCAGAAGTTGTAGAAGCCCCATCACTAGAGGTTTTGAAGAAGAGACTGTCTGGAATGGTATAGGGCCATGATGGTAAACCTATGGCAGAGCCATTTGTGCAGGCACGCGAGCCACAGGCAAATTTACCTCACTGTGCATGCACGCGCCTCACAGCTGATTTTTTTTGGGTTGGCTTGACGCCTTTTTTGGCTTCCCAGAGCTTGGAAAAAGCCTCTGCAAGATGAATTATAGGCCCATTTCATCACTTCCTGTAATACCAGAAGTGACGAAACGGGCCTATAATTCATCCTGAAAAGCCTGGCAGAGGCTTTTTCCAAGCTCTGGGAGGCCAAAAAAGGCCTGAAACCAGCAGAAAAATCAGCTGTGAGGTGCAGTGCAGATAAGGGAGTGAGGGTAGGGGATTGCATGCTCATGTACTGGGGCCGTGGGGTGGGGAGCATGCATTGCATTCTGGGTATTGGCGTGCAAATGTGTGCGTGCTAGCATGCACAATTTTTTGCACAGGATCCCAAAAAGGTTAGCCATCACTGGCATAGGGTCTCCTGCTTGATCAGTGGGTTGGATTAGATCAGGGGATCGCCAACCTTTTCGACCTCAGGGACCATTAAACTAATAATTTTAGATCCCAGAAACCACTAACTGGTTCTGTGGGTATGGCCTAATTTGTGGGTGTGGCTTGGTGGTCATGTGACTGGCTGGGCATGGCTTGTATGTAAATATTATAAATATTTATATATTGAATTTTTTATAAAAAAAGAGCAACTTTTACCCAAAATCAGGCAAAGCAGGTAGGCAGATAGAGTTGCTCACAGAATCACAGATTCATTCAGAAATCTATCTATCTACCATTGGCTAGCTCAGTCTGTCACATAAATTTTGCTTGCAACCAAACTCATAAAACTTTCTAGCAAACTCACAAAATTAACTCACAACACACCATGTATGTAAATATTTTTTTTTTATAAAAAAGCAATTTTTACCCAAAATCAGGCAAAGCAGGAAGATTGAGTTGCTCACAGAATCATTCAGTAATCTATCTATCTGCCATCGTCTAGCTCAGTCTCTCAAATTTGCTTGCCGTGAGTCTGCACTGAATTTGCTTGCAAGCAAACCTTCAGCCCGAAGGGAAGCAGAGCCGAAGATCTAAAGACTAGCTAGAAAGCAAGATATCCAACAATTTCCTGCTTCCTAGCTAATCTGAATCTCCCAGCCCAGTAAAACAGATGATGGTTGGAAAAAAGGAAAAATAGCAATTTAGCAGGCAAGTTTACTGGGTAAGGAGTGAGTGGGCAGGAAGTGTTCCTGTGGGCCATGTGGGTGGCGCAGCCTTGTGTTTCTGCGCAGCCTGGATTAATTGCTTTGGGGGTGAGATTTCTCTGCGGCCCACCAAAATTTTCTCAAGGCCCACTGGTTGGTGACCACTGGATTAGATGACCTCCAAGGTCCCTTCCAAATCTGTCATTCTATGTTTTAAGGCCAGTTATGACTTCAGTCCAACCACATTTAAGGTTTTGGAGGATTTTCCAATATAGGTAATCCTCGGTTTACAACAGTTCCCCTAGTGACCATTCAAAGTTACAACGGCACTGAAAAAAGAGACTTATGGCCGCTTTTCACACTTATGACCGTTGCAGCACCCCCACGGCCCCACAATTTATATTTGGAAGCTCGACAACTGATTCACGTTGATGACTGTTGCAGTGTCCCAGGGTTACGTGATCCCCTTTTGCAGCCGTCTGACAAGCAAAATCAAAGGGGAAGCCAGATTCACTCAACAATCGTGTGACTAATTTAACAACTGCAGTGATTCTCTTAACGAACGTTGGTGAGAAAAGTCGTAAAATGGGACAGGACTCACTTCACAAATTTCTCACTTAACAACTTAAATTTGGGGCTCCACAGCGGTCGTAAGTTGAAGAGTATCTGTAAATGTTGAATTGTGCAGAAGCACTGAAGCTCCTGTTTTAGCAAACTGGGTCTCTGGATTGATGTCCTTAGTATCATTTGCATCAAGATTCTGGACTACAGAAAGTCCTCAACTTATGATCTTATTGTTGTGGTTCGCTGGCAGCCAGTGTAGCCGGCAGTGGAATTGGACAGTGAGGAAGAAAGGGAACCAGTCAGGGAGTCTGGAGAGGACTCCGATGAGGGTCCTGTGTCCAATGCAGAGATGGGGTCAGGACCATCTGAGAGTGGGGTGCTGCCTCTGGAGCCTTTGGAGTCTGGCAGCAGTGAGGCAGAGGAGCAAGGGGAGCCTGTTCCCAGTGCGCGGATGCACTGAGTTGCTAGATGGTGATAGCAGGGGTGAAACAAAAGGGGTGACTTGGGAGTAAGGCTGGGAGGTGATTGCCCCTCCCATAAGGGATAAAAGTCAGACCTCAATGACGAAAGCTTTGCAGGAAGCAACTTAGTTCGATAGATTCCGAGTCCTCCTTGAAACTCTGTGTACTCTGGTTGTTTTTTTTCTGGTACTTCGGTTGGTTTCTGTTATAATTAATTGGATACTTCTGTTTTTGGCAGCATTCCACAACACTGAAAGGTGTGTGCCTATCTTGGGGAACTGTTTCAGATTAGTTCTGGCTGGGAATGAAAGCAATTCCCAGTGCTGCAATAAAATAACTTTTGCTTTTAAAACAAGTTTGATATTAATTACGTTTGATAAAGCTTGGATCAGAACATTTATTTGGGACAGGAGCTTCCGGTGCTAAGCAAGGCAGTGAAGTGAGGTGTGCCCACGTTTACCCCATTTTTGGGGCCACAGCTAATAAGCGAAGCATCACAGTTGTTAAGTGAAGCATGCAGTCATTAAGCGAATCGGGCTTCCCTGATTGACTTTCCTTATCGGAATCCAGCTGAGAAGCTCACAAACGGGGATCGTGTCACCTTTAGGATGCTGCAGCTATCCTACATCCAAGCACAGTCATCCAAGGTCTGAATTTTGAGCGCAGGAATACCGTGACAATTTGTAAGGGCTGATTGTAAGTCATCTTTTTGAGTGCCGTCCGTTGTAACTTCGAACCTGTTGTAAGGAGAGGATTATCTGTAACTTTTGAAAGTCCGTTTCCCACCGCCATTCCCCAGGCAGCATCATATTCTCGGACTGAAGCTATGGAAAACCCATGGTTAGGTAGTTACGTATCAATAATTGAGAATAATTTGCCCACGTTTGCAGCATCATCTCCTTCCTCCTCCTCCTCTTCTTCTCCTCCTCCTCCTCCCCTCCTCTTCTCCTCCATGTCTTCTCCTTCTCTTCTCCCTTTTCTTCTCCTCCCCCTCTTCTTCCTCTCTTCTCCTCCTCCTTTCTTCCTCCTTCTTCTCCTCTTCCTCTCCCTTCTCCTTTTCCTCTTCTCCCCCTCTTCTCCTCTCCTCCTCCTCTTCACCTTCCTCCCCTTTCTTCCTCTCTTCTCTTTTCTTCCTTCCTCTTCTCCTCCTCTTCTCTTTCCCTCCTCCTTTTTCTCTTCTCCTCCCCCTCCCCCTTCTTCTCCTCCTCCTCCTGCCATATCCATCATTGGATGTCATCAACCATGTTGATGATTCTTTGTTTATCAACAGCTGCACAAAAAAAGGGCTGCTGAGTTTTGTCCAAACCGGTTCCTTATCATTTTGAAGCCACAATGTCCCTTCTTCAGCTTGGACCACTTTTGCATGGGCAAGCAAATGATCTTAAACCTCAGTCTTCTCCTCTCCAGCGACCTCCTGCTGAAAAGTTACAAGGAAGGGGGGATGCATGGAATCACTGAATGATGTTGCAAAGTTTTGCAGGTGGAGGCCTCCTTCCAGTTTTGTAAAAATCCTACACACCCGCACATTACCCACCCAAAGGACCTAGAGCAACCAAGATCTTCCCCTTTCCCCTTTTAGGTCACCCAGCCCAAAGTGCCTGTTGATTTCCCTTTAATTTAACAGCTCTGGCTCCTTTTGCAATTAAATGGAGTGTTCATTATTGAGCCCCCCCTCCTTCCCTCCCTCTTACTCCCCCTGCCCTTTCTTATCCTCCTCCTCCTCCATCTCCTCCTCCCCGGCTTTCTGAAGGTCTGTGTGGTGCAGTTTAATGAATATTTAGCACAAAGCTCCCTTTCACGCAAGGCGAAGAATAGCCTGGCCTGTTTAGATCCTGGAAGGCTGTATGTCAAACCCTTTCCATAATGCTTGTCAGGCAAGGATAGAAATTCCCACTGCTGACTTACTCGATTGACGAGCAGATTAAGACGCAAGCAGGAAATGAGATTGTATGTGGGGGGTGGGGAAATGGGACACCTGTTTGGCCGCTCTCATTTTTCCCATCACTGGAGGGAGAAAGGAAGAAAAGAAAAAAAAAAAAGGAGGGGGGTCCACTTTGATCAAATTAAGGGGAGAGAGAGGGAGAGAGAGAGAGAGAGAGAGAGAGAGACTGGGGAAAGAAATAAAAAGAGAGAGAATACTCTCACTTTGGCCATGCTCCATCCGTCTTTGTCCATTGGTCTCTCTTTGTCTCCCCCCCCCCCCCAGTCCATCTTGTTAACTGGGGTGGGAATGGGGATGGGGGAAACTGTTTGCAATTCCGGATGGTTCTGATGCAGCCAGAATGATCAAGGCAACAGCCCAAGCAAAGCGATAGGTACCGTAGGTAGGTACTGGTAGGTAGATTTCCATATTGAGAGAGTTGAATAGGTAGGTAGGTAGGGAGAGATAGACAGAAAGCAGACAGATAAGGACAGATAGATATTTGCAGTTAGATAGATGGATGGATAGATAGATAGATAGATAGATAGATAGATAGATAGATAGATAGATACAGATAGAGATATATAGATACACCTGCATATTTCTATGAAAGGATGAATGGATAGATATAGAGATCTCATTATTTGTAAATATAGATCTCTGTATATTTGGATAGATGGAAGAGAGATAGACAGATTTCTATATTTATTTATTAATTTATATGGAGGGAGGGATAGATAGGCACAGACATATATAGAGACAGATTTCCATAATTGTCTGTCTGTCTGTCTGTCTGTCTGTCTGTCTGTCTGTCTGTCTGTCTGTCTATCTATCTATCTATCTATCTATCTATCTATCTATCTATCTGTATCGATGTTTAGATAGATAGGTAGATAGATAGATAGATAGATAGATAGATAGATAGATAGATAGATATGTAAAGATGTTTAGATAGATGGATGGATAGATGCATGGATACATAGATATGTATAGATATATCTGCATAGTTGGATGGAAGGAAGGAAGGAAGGAAGGAAGGAAGGATAGAAAGACAGGGATAGATATAGATATAGATTTCATTATATGTAGTGATAAATAGATATAGATAGACCTCTGTGTTTAGATAGATTGAAGATAGATATAGATATCAATATAGATATAAATAGATCCCCTGTACTAGACACTCCCAACTTTGTTATTCTCTCTTTTGCTTTTTGTGTCCTTTCACTTACTCCTGGTTGACACCCCCCCCCCCCCCCATGAGAGACTACTAGGAGACCTCCAAGATGGAAGCCGGCCTGGAAAGTGTAACAACTGTAGAAATCCCTTAAAAAGTAACCCTGGCAAAGCTTCCTTTCTGAATCCCCTTCCCCCAAAAACCCTCCCCCAAAAGGTTCTCATGGAAGAGTCCAAAACTCACTGGGAAGAAGTGCCCACCTTCCTTTTCTATCGACGTCAAATCCTCCCTATCTGTCTCTGTCTCTGTGTGTCTCTGTCTGTTTGTCTGTCTGTCTCTCTTTCTGTCTCTCTCTGTGTGTGACCCTGTCCTTCTGTCTGTCTGTCTGTCTTCTGTGTCTCTCCCTCTCTGTCTGTCTGTCTGTCTGTCGTCTCTTTTTCTCTCTGTCTGTCTCTGTGTGTGTGTGTCGTGTGTGTGTGTGTGTGTGTGTGTGTGTGTGTCCGTCTTCTCTGTGTCTCTCCCTCTCTGTCTGTCTGTCTGTCTGTCTCTGTCTGTCGTCTCTTTCTCTCTCACACACACACAACTTTAGCGCTCGAGGCCATTCAAGAGTTAACCGCCCTCCTCCTCTCTCCGCCCCAGACGAGCCCCTTCCCGTCCCTCCGCCCTCCCCCGCCTCCTCCTCTGGCCGCCAAGTGAAAGCCGAGGGGAGGGGTGGGGAGGAAGCAACCGCGCCATCATCGCTCGCAGCTTCTCCGACTTTGCAGAGGCGGCGGCGGCGGCGGCGGCGGCGGCCCCGGCAACAGGCAACCCGGCCCGGCCCGGCTTCCAAACATCCCTTTCCCCCCCCCCTCCCTCCCTCCCTCCCCATCCTTCCCTCTCCGGAAGCCCCGGTGCCGGAAAGATGCTTGGTCCAGCCGGGCAGCCTCCTCCTCCTCCTCCTCTTCCTCCTCCTCGGCGTCCTTTCCCTCCGCCAAGCCCGCGCTAAAAACCCTCCCGCGATGGCCGTGCAAGCGGCGCCTCTCCCGCCTCCCCATCATCCCTTCGGCCCTTTCGGCTTCCCGGCGGCCGATTTCGGAGCGCTGGTGGAGAAGAGCTGCTACGGCGACGGCGGGGCGCTGCTGTTGCTGGAAGGCGTCGGCGTCGGCGGGGCGACCGACGGCTCATCCGGAGCCCTCGGCGGTTGCAACGAAGCGGCCGATTTCCGCGAAGCCACCCGGGAACTGCTGAGCTTCATCGATTCGGCGTCCAGCAACATCAAGCTGGCTTTGGACAAGCCGGGCAAATCCAAGCGGAAAGTCAACCATCGGAAGTACCTGCAGAAGCAGATCAAGCGATGCACCGGCCTCCTCGGAGGCAACGCAGAGGCGGCTCCCGGGACGGGGCCCGGTTCCCTTCCCGGGCCGGCCGCCGCCGCCCCAGCGAGCAAGCAGGGCCCGGCCTCGACGGCGCCTTCTAGCGGCGGCGCGGCGGCTCCTTCCTCCTCCTCCTCCTCCTCCTGCAAGCTTCCACCGCCGGCCAGACGGGAGAGCAAAAGTTTAGCGGCGCTTTTCGATTCGTGGCACTCGCCGCCTTTCCAGCCGGGCGGAACCCCGACGACGGCCGTCGCAACCCCGGATTCAGCTCCCGCCGGGCCGGGCCACGGCGCGTGCGGCCAGGATCGTGCAGCCGCCGTCCCGCCGGCTCCTTCGGCTTGCAAGAAAGTGCCGCTGCGGAACCGCAACCTGCCCCGTTCCTTCTTCACCGAGCCGGCTCCCAACCGGGCGCCCAACCCGGCCGGCTTGGAAGGAGGCGCCGTTCCGTCGGTGGCCGAAGAGCTCTTCGAGCTGCTGACGGCTCCCGATTACCGAGCCTTGTTGCAGGAATCCGCCGAGCCGCCGCCGCCGCCTCCCGTTTTCCCCGGCTCGGCTTTGCAAGCGGCGGCGGAGCTGCCTTTGGAGCCGCCGTTGTACGAGCCGCTGCCGCCGTTGGCGCCTCTGCTCTACGCCGAGACCCCCTTGCGACCCTTGCCGGCCCTCTACGCCGCCGCCGCCGTTGTTTCGGATCCGGCGGCGCCCTTCTTTGCGGATTGCCCGCTGCCGCCTCCGCCGGCGTTGCCCTACGATTACTACAGCCGCGGGGCGCCTTACTCCAGCCTTTAGTCCCTTCGGAGGGCGAGGAAGCGGGGTGGGGGTGGGGACAATGGGGGGGGGGAAACCCCGATATCAAGGGGCCAAGAGGTGTGGACTTGGAGGGCGAGGGACCCCTGGAAGTGGACTCCCAAGGAAGACTACTTGGGAAAGACTTTGGGCCTGCCTGATGCCCTCTGGGTGCCCCAT
>BLBF01000006.1:6977814-6998280 GCA_015471245.1 Laticauda colubrina | reverse complement strand
CTTTGGGCCTGCCTGATGCCCTCTGGGTGCCCCATCCTCCTCTTCCACCCTCGCTGCCTCCGATTAGGCAGACTTGTGTTGAACTTTGGAGTGTTTTGAAGGGTTTGACATCAAAGGAAAATCGGATGGTGACAGTTGAAGAGTGAGTGGCGGGAGAATAATTTGTCTCTTAACAGAACAGCCCATCCTTCCAAGGAATTTGGGGGAGCCCCCCTCCCAGGATCCCCGATATAAAGGGGCAAAGCAGGCGAGGTGGGGACTTGGAGGGCGAGGGATCCCCCTCATTGGTAGGACGATGACTTGGGAAAGACTTTGGGCCTGCCTGATGCCCTCTGGGTGCCCCATCCTCCTCTTCCAGCCTCACCTCCAAATATGCAGACTTATGTTGAACTTTGGAGTGTCCTGGAAGGTCACAGGGTCCTTTGATTTTGACATCAAAAAAAGGTCGGATGGTGACAATTGTTCAGAGTGAGTGGCAGGAGAATCACGAGTCTTGTTCACAGAATAGCCCATCCTTCCCAGGAATTTGGGGGAGCCCCCCCCAGAACCCCAGATATCAAGGGGAAAAGCGGGCAGGTTGTGGGCTTGGAGGGCGAGGGATCCCTGGAAGTGCCCCCCCTCCCCTTTCACTAGTAGGACAAGGAAGACTACTTGGGAAAGACTGTGGGCCTGCCTGATGCCCTCTGGGTTCCCCATCCTCCTCTTCCAGCCTTGCTTCCTCCGATTACGCAGACTTGTGTCGAACTCGAACTCCGGAGAGTCCTGAAAAGTTTTGACATCAAAGGAAAGTTCAGATGGTGACAGTTGAAGAGTGATTGGCAGGAGAATCACAAGACTCTTAACAGATCAGCCCATCCTTCCCAGGAATTGGGAATCGGAGCCCCCGATACAAAGGGGCAAGGCGGGTGAGGTATGGATTTGGAGGGCGAGGGAAATGGGCCCCCGCTCATTGGTAGGACAAGGAAGACTGCTTGGGAAAGACTTTGGGCAGCCTTGCCCTGCCTGATGTCCTCTGGATGCCCCCTCCTCCTCTTCCAGCCTCACCCTCAAATAAGCAGACTTGGGTTGAACTTCGGAGTGTCCTGAAAGGTTGCAGGGTTCTTTCTTTTCGACATCAAAGGAAAGTCGGATGGTGACAGTTGCCTGATGCCCTCTGGATGCCCCATCTTCCTCTTCCAGCCTCCCCTCCTCTGATTACGGTTACGCAGACTTGTGTCGAACTTCCAAGGGGCCTTGTAAAGGTTTGACATCGAAGATGCATGGTGATGGTAGAAGAGTGAGTGGCAGGAGAATCACCAGTCTCTCTTAACAGAACAGTCTGCCCTTCCCAGGAATTTGGGGGACACCCCCTCCCCCTCCAGGACAGTGTAAAGTCTTAAACTGAGACTACTCTGAATTGTAACTTTTTCTTTCATATTCTTAATGGGCCACTTTTGTCCCAGTGGAATAAGTCTTGTTATTTGGGGGAAAGGGGGTGGTGAGAGAGAATTCATGTCAAAGTGGGGAGTTGGGGATTTGCATGCCTTGGTTAGTTTCCATAAGGGAATCATAAAAGAAACATGGTGGCCTAGTGGTTAGAACTTGGCACGGCAGGCAAATTCTGCCGACTGCCAACAGTTCGATCCTGACTGGCTCAAGGGTTGACTCGGCCTTCCAAAGATGGAGGACTCAAGATGGTAGGGGCAATAGACAGGTAATCCTCGACTTAACGACCACCATTTGAGCCCCCAAATGTTGTTGCTAAGTGAAACATTTGTTAAGTGGAGTTTGCCCCATTTTACGACCTTTTCTTGTGAAGTTAGCAACATGGTTATGAAGTGAATCTGGCTTCCCCGTGGACTTTGCTTGTGTCGCAAAGTGGGTCAACATGGCCCCGGGACACTGCAGCCATCATAAATGCGAGTCCGTTGTCAAGCATCCCGAATGTAAGTCACACGACGGTCATGTGAAAAATGTCTCTGTGTCGCTTTTTTTCAGGGCCGTTGCAACTTTGAATGGTCGCTAAAGGAACTGTTGTAAGTCGAGGACTGCCTGTACATAGGGATTTAACAGATAACAGATTAACAGAGTTGGAAGGGACCTTTTAGGTCATCGAGTCCAGCCCCTCCCCCACAAAACAGGAGGTCCTACCCTAATTCTGACAGATGGCAGTCCAGTCTCTTCTCGAAAGCTTCCAGGGATGAAGCTCCCACAACTTCCGAAGGCAACTTCTGTTCCATGGGTTGATTGCTCTCACTGACAGAAAGTTTCTCCTTGTTTTTAGGTTAAATCTCTCCTTGTTCAGTTTCCATCTGAATTTCTTTTCAGTTTCCATTTCTTCTCAGTTTCCACCATTCCTTGTCTGGCCTACAAGAGCTTTAGAAAATAGATTGACCCCTTCCTCCTCTCTGTGGCAGCCCTTCAAATATTGGAAGACCTCTATCATGTCTGCCCTGGTCCTTTTCTTTACTAGACTAGCCAAGCCCAGTTCCTGCAACCCTTCTTCATATATTTTAGTCTCCAGTCCCCTAATCATACTGGTTGCTCTTCTCCGTACTTTTTCTAGAGTCTCAACATCCTTTTTTATAGTGTGGTGACCAAAACTGGATGCAGTACTCTTAGTGTGGTCTTACTAGGACCACATTAAGACCACTTTACAGAGTGGTATTAGTGCTTCCCTTGATCTCGATTGTATTCCTCTGTTAATATTTAGGATTGTTGTTAGCCTTTTTGGCTGCTGCTGCACACGGCTGGCTCATATTTAGCTGGTTGTCCATTAAGACTCCAAGATCCCTTTCACAGTTCCTGCTATTGAGTCTGGTTTCACCCAGTCTATATGTGGACTTTTGGTTTTTCTTGCCTAAGTGTAGGGCTTTACTTTTCTCTACATTGCATTTTATTTTCTTAGATACCACCCAGTGTTCTAGTCTGTCAAGATCCATCTGGATCTTGAGCCTATCTTCTTGGGTGTTGGCTATTCCTGCCAGCTTAGTATCATCTGCAAATTTGGTAATTTCCCCTTCTATTCCCTCATCTAAGTCGTTAATGAAGATATTGAAGAGTATTGGGCTTAAGACAGGAATCTTGTGCCCCACTGCTTGCTTCCCTCCATGTAGCTTTAGACCCATTGAGGACTACTTGTTGACTCATTGAGTTACGACTTGGCTTGATATCAAACAAAAATCTAATTCATAACATTCTTTGCATTGTGTAGGCAGACCAGGCTAGCTGCAATGACAATCTGCAAATTTTATTTCTCTTTTCCACGTTGCAAGCAAGAGAATGAAAAAAAAAAAACACCATCATCTTTACAGGAAGTCCTCAACTTATGACTGTAATTGAGGATGCAAATGATGGTCACAAGCTGTGATGGTCGTAAAGTGGGTTCCCACACAAGCCTCGACCTGATTCTATGGTCTTTTTTTGTGGACGGAAATATTGGTTTTGGGGAAAAAAACCCCTGAAATTGTGATTATAGGACTCTGCAAACAGTTGTAAATCGGCCAATTTGCATTGTGGCAGAAATGCAAGGGGGGAGATGTCAGAATTTCAAAACCAGGTCATAAGTCCCCTTTTCAAACAATTGCTAAGTGGCAGGCAGTAAGACTGTAGGTAGTGCTGGGCAGTGGTGGAATTCAATTTTTTTTACTACTGGTTCTGTGGGCGTGGCTTGGCAGGCATGGCTTGGCTTGGTGGGCATGGCTTGGTGGGCATGGCAGGGAAAGGATACTGCAGAATCCCCATTCCCTCCCCACTCCACTAACCTGCTTTCCAGCTCCATTCTCCTGTGCAGGGCAACCAAAGAAGACCCAGCCAACCAGCTGGGACTCGGGAGGCAGGGAATAGATGGGGGCGGGGCCAGTCAGAGGTGGGATTTGCCAGTTCTCTAAACTACTCCAAATTTCCGCTATTGGTTCTTCAGAACCGGTCAGAATCAGCTGAATACCACCTCTAGTGCTGGAATTACAACCGCTCACTTAGTTGACTCTTCAGAGTCACAATGACACTGAAAAAAAAAGTGACTTCATGACCGTGTTTCACATCTACGACTGTTTTTTAGCATAGCCTCGAATTCGGACGCTTGGCAGCTTGGTTCCTATTGATGACAGGTTGCAGTCACGCCATCTGCTTTGTGAATTTCTGGCAAGCAAAGTCAATGCGGAAGCTGCATTCACTTCACCGCCATGGTCACTAACTCCAGGAAATTCATAAAAAAGGGGGCAGAACTCACTTAACAAACTGTCTTGCTTAACGATGGAAATGTTGGTCTCAATGGTGGCTTGAAGTTGAGGATTTCCTACCCTCTGTTTCTTCATGTTACATACAATCTACCGTCCCTTAAGCTGTCAGAGAGAATTATATAGGTGTTTTATTTTGTTATGACCCTGTCCGTAATATTTTACATGACTGTTTACATGGAACTTACTTGTTTTTCACAATTAATGCTCTGTTTGAGGATAATTCAGTTATATTAACCTCCTGGAGGGTGTACGTGACTGTTTTGTATCCTTTTCGGGACTCTAGATGTAAAAAAAAAAAAAATTGGGGTGGGTGCGTTTTCAAACCCTCTTAATGTATCAGGAATTGAATTCATGGGCCATTGTGCTTTATATGACTACATACAAGTAGTCCTTGAGAATGGTGAGGTGGAGTTCTTGCCTCACAATCAGGAAGCTGTGAGTTCGATCCTAGGTTAGAGGCAGATATTTCTCTTTCTGGGCACAATGTGAATATATCTGCTGAAAAAAAACTCCTCGTTGGCGACAGTAAGGGCATCCAGCCAGTAAACACTCGGCTCCATTCAGTTGCCCAGACTGCAACCCGCAAGGGATTAGGGGATCATTAAAAGAGGATGATGATACAGGTAGTCCTTGACTTACAACCATTTGCTTTAGAGACCTTTCAAATGTACAAGGGCCCTGAAAAAAGTGACCTAGGACTGGTCCTTGCCCTTATGACCATTGCTGTGTCCCTACGGTCACGTGATCTAAATTCAGGCACTTGGCAACCAATATCTATTTTAATGATGGTTGCAGTGTCTCAGGGTCATCTGATCACTGGCTTCCAACAAGCAAAATCAATGGGGAAAGCCAAGTTGCGATTCACTTAACAACCACACTGATTTGCGTAACAACTGTGCCACAGAAAGGTGACAAAATGGAGCATGACTCCCTTTAGAATTAATTTGTTTGGCAGTGGAAATTCTTGTCCTAACTGTGATTGTAAGTCAAAAATTGCCTGTATAGCATTTTAGTTTCAGGAACTGTCCGGGTTCTGCGGCTGAGTTGTGTTTGGCTTTGCGCACCTGACGATTCCCAGTAAGGAAGAAACTGGTCATGTCCTGCTTGCTCATACTTTGTGCTTCATTCATGCCCAGCACAGAATTGTGTGGGTAATGATGTGTGGATTTTTCTCATAACCGCCATTCATAAGTTTAGCACATGTATGAAGATCAGTCGAGAACATAGAACATAAAATAACAGAGTTGGAAAGGGGTCTTGGAGGTCTTCTAGTCCAACCCCCTGTTTGAGCAGGAGACCCTATATCATTTGAGACAAATGGATGTCCAGGATCTTCTTCATATCCTCCAGTAATGGGGTACCCACACCAAGCCATTCCACTGGTTGATTGTTCTCACAGTTAGGAAATTTCTCCCTAGTTCTAGGTTGCTTCTCTCCTTGATTAGTTTCTATCCCGCTGCTTCTTGTTCTGCCTTCAGGTGCTTTGGAAAATAGCTTGACTCCCTCTTCTTTGGGGCAGCCCCAGAGATACTAGAAGACTGCTATCATGTCACCTCTAGTCCTTCGTTTCATTAGACTAGACATACCCAATTCCTCCAACTGTTCTCCCTTAGTCATCTTTATGGTTCTTCTCTGCATCTTTTCCAGAGATTGTATTTTCTCTGACTCCTTTCCAGAGATTGTATTTCAGACAGATTTTTTTGTCTTTGTATTTTAGAGATTTTATTTTAGACAGCTACTTAGCACTTCGTTGGGTGTTACCAATCATGGAAAGGAGACCTGTGCTTGACATATTGGCTGGGGAATTCCGGGAGTTGAAGTCCACAGGTCTTAAAAGTCGCCAAGATCAAACATCCCTGATCTAAACTGTACTTGAAATGATGTGGCAAAATTCTGATCTAAACTATATCTGATCTAAGAAGATAGGGAAATCTGCACATTCAAACTCCCTGATGTAACTTTCGAGAGGCTGTCCAGATTCGGAGCTTTGCGTATGAGGTATAAATGCAGTCTAGACTGGTAGTGCAGGATCCCACCTCCTCATTTTGCAAAAAGTGTGACTCAGCAGTTATTTGCAAAATTAGGATTGGTTATGCCTATAGAGATTCTCAGCCATCCAGATCATGCCAAGTTTTTTCAAAAGGCAACGAGAATGTCTTTATTGTCATTTGAAATATTTTATTTTGCTTCTCATCCAAGAAGCTTCTTCAGCTCTGACTGGATGGTGGGGAATGGAAAGATTTATATTCCTTGCAGATGGCTGGTCATTTGCATCCTTTTAGAGGGTCGTTGAGGCCACTTGGAGGTTTATCTGTGTCCTCAGGGTGTGGAACCTTTTTGGCTGCAGGATGTTTTTCTGCCCTGTGTCCCCTTGCTGTTGAAAGCAGGAGCAGGCTGTTGGGAATGAATTTGTGTTGTCTGCATCTCAAACGGAAGCACAAATGGTTTCTCTAGTCTGCAATTTTGCAATTTTGGGGGGAAATCAGTCATACTCCTGCACCATTCAAAGAGTGTTCATCCCAATTTGTATAGCTAAAAGTCTGTAGAGATTCTCAGTCATTCAGGGCATGGTTGTCCCCAAAGTGCCTTTTTCAAAAGGCAGCTGGACTTCCTTTGTTTTTCCTTGAAGACTTTTCGCTTCAGTTTCTTCAGTTCTGAAAAAGCTCCCTGGATGAGAAGCAAGACATCTTCAAGGAAAAACAAAGAAAGTCCAGTTGCCATTCGAAAAAAGCACTTTGGGGATTGGTTAGGACCTACTTGTTTGTCCCAGTTTCCACACTAGATGGATTCTTACTGCACCCTATCCAATGCATTTCTGGGGAGGCATCTTCCAAGAAAATTAAGCAGATTCCTCTCAGAAATGAAATGTGTTATAAAACACACACGCTGTGTCTGTTGGAGCTGACACAGAAGAATTACTGGATTTTCTGAATGTGGTTTTCATCAACAGGATAATGATATGTACTTCTGTGGTTCACTGGCAGCAAGTGCAGATGGCTGAGGGCTTGGAGAGGGGCCTGTGTGTGATGCAGGGATGGGACCAGGACCATCAGGGAGTGGAGTGCTGCTGCCTTTGGAGATTGTGGAGGCTGACAGCAGTGATGAAGAGGTACCCGAGGAGCCTGTGCCCAGTGCGCATGCATGCAGGGCTGCTCGAAGGAAAAAGCAGCTGCAGCAGCACAGGCAACTCTGCAGTAAGGCTGCAAGGCAATGGCCCCTCTCTTAAGAGATAAAAGCCAGCTGAGAAACCAGAGTTCTTTGCAGGAAGCAAAGAAGTTTTTGCACTCGAGCCTTGTGGACATTCGGAATATCTTAGTTGGTGTTTGAAGACTCTCTGTGTTGGAATTATTGCTTAATAACTTTATCTGTTGTTCTTGGCAGCCTTGCAAAACCTTGGCAAGGCTCTTTCTTATTGGAGCTCATTGGTTTGAAGCAGCATTTTACCCGTGAAGGAACGGGATTCATAAAGAAACAATAAAAAGGTTGTGCTGTTACCTTTGTCTCGTGTTTGTTTCCTTGGAACCAGGTTTGGGTCAGAACACATAGGACGATGATAGGATAAGTCAGATGTAGATAGTAAAGTATACAACAGCCATATATCACTTTGATGGAGCAAAGATCAGGATGATGAGTTACCTCCAAGAATAATAAGCATAAATGCAGTGCAGGTATTTACAACAGTTTTTACAACAGTTCATTTTGTGAACAGTTCATTTTGTTCAATTTACAACAGTTCATTTTGTGTCTTTTCGAAATTAACAACAGCACTGAAAAAAGGGACTTATGGCTATTTTTCACACTTAACGACCATTGTAGCATCCTCATGGTCACATGATCAAAAACTCAGACTCTTGGCAACTGACTCATATTTATGACGGTTCCAGTGTGTTGGGGTGATTTGATCACTTTTGGCAATCTTCTGACAAGCCTAGTCAATGGGAAACAAGATTCACTTAACATCTGTGTTATTAACTTAACAGCTGCAGTGATTCACTTAAAAATTGGGCAAAAAAAGTTATAGAATGGGGCAAAATGCACTTAAGAAATGTCCCACTTAGCAGCAGAAATTTTGGGCTCAATTGTGGTCATAAGTTGAGGACTAATTATACACAGTTTGGGGAAGGGGGTCAATGTTATGGACTAGAAGCATGCTATATTTGTAGAATGGCTTGCCAATTCCTGAGAAAGGACTGGGGGAGTTAATTCATTTTGATCAGCAAAGTCAAAACAAATTAATTTTCATTTAACTTTACTTTCTTCTGATATAAAACACAACATCTAAAAACCCTTGGAAAATTCGCAAATTCAAATTTAATTGATGATGCTATTCAGACTACGAACATAATGTCCATTGCTGGCAAAATTATTTTGTAATATCTTCACTCCTCTTCTAGAAACTTTGGGCAACCATTGTTGTCAATTTTTATACAAATGCACAATCACACTTCTTCTGGATCACAGCAGCTAGAGTCCAATCTTGACCCCATTTTCTTCCTGGTGTTGACTGATGTTTGCAACCCCGTTGTTAAAATATTTCATGATGTAAAATGGAGGTATTTAATTCCTTGGGTGTTTTGATATAATGCAATAAGTGGCGTGGTTAGAGAGAGTCCTTTAGCGTTTAGTTCAACTTTAACTGTTGGCAAACTGTTGATATTTTTTCTGTTGGCTTCCTTTGGACCAGAGGCTGTTCTTTTTCAGCCATGACTAATGAGTTCCAACTCCAGTTTTTAGACAACAGCTTTTCCCCTTCCTCTGCCTTCTCCTGTTCTTGCAGTATCCGTGTCTATTCCTGTATATTTGTGATTCTGTAATTTTATTAATGGGTGTCAACAATGTTCCTAATTCAAGAAAACAGCAATGTGTTTGCGACTAAATCCTGAAAAACTTCAGCCTTGGTTCAGGTTGCACTAGAGCAGAATTATTTCTATTGTAGAGTGATAGATATTAAACCCCAAACTCTCCGTGGTCTAAGGCCTGTCTTTGCTAACCATGGTTTGTGACTAAAAAAGTGGCTGGGTTCTGCAATGCACGAAGCCATAAATCATGGATGGCTGAACCATGGCTTCTCACATGAAGCCAAAACAACACAACTGTGAGCTTAGACCTGTGGGTGAAACCAAGGCTACATATCCCAGAGACTTAATCTGTTTTAGCTTTGTACGGGTTAACAACGTATCAAAAGATACTGCAAAGAACCCTTTGGGGATGATTCAAGGCAGTGGTGGGATTCAATTTTTTTTTACTCCCGGTTTTGTGGGCATGGCTTGGCGGAATGATACTATAAAATCTCCAGTCAGAGGAGGTATTTGCCAGTTCTCTGAACTACTCAGAATTTCCACTACTGGTTCTCCAGAACTGGTCAGAACCTGCTGAATACCCACCTCTGATTCAAGGGGAACCAATGCAAACTGAAGCATCCATCCCATTTGCAACATCATGTGAATTTTGGAGGCTGTGAAGAACAATGCCACCAAAAACATCGTGCATGCAAAATATAATTTGAATATTAAGTTATGCTGCACCATGCTATAATGATTAATGACAAACAATGGGGTGGAGTGGGGAAAGGTGATACAGAGAATGCCTGGATTCAGCTCAATGGCCCCTACCCCAATATGAATTGTAAAGTGAGTTGGAGAACTTTCAGATGTAGAAAAATCCTTGAAATAAATATGTTCTTAACTCTGGTTAAGTGGTTGGCTGTGACTTGTTTGCTTTCCTACAACTTCAGTTTTGGGGTTTTTTTTTTTGAGGGAGGAGGAGGTTGGGAGTTTGCAAAAGCTGGGGCTAGGGAGAACCCTAGTTAAGATAGAAAGCCAGTTTTATAACAGTCATGACAATAGCAGAATGCTAGTACTGCTATTACTAGTACTACTACTATTACTAATGTTTGTTGAGATCAAAGGGAAACAAAAGGACTCTGTACCAAATTCAGTGTACGCCAAGAACCACAGCTGACCACAGTTCAACCCTGATGCATTACAGATATTGTAATATATGTCTCTCTGTGCCAAAACAACTAGACCAGGGGCGTCAAACTCAATTTCATGGAGGGCTGCATCAGGGATGTGTTTGATCTTGGGGAGGGGGTGGGGGGCATGGCCAGCTTAATGTCACTCATGTTGAGGACGCCAGTGGTGGGCCGAGCGCACTGCCAGTGGAAATGGGTTCTCGAGCTCCATTTCTGGCTGCGACGGCTTCTCTTGCAACCCTCAGCCAGCGAAAATGGAGCTTGGAGGGGCCACATGCAGGCTTTGCAAATGGATTTTTTTGTGGGGGACTGAAGCACTGAAGCCTTCTATAATGACCCAAAGGGGCATGACACAAAGGCAACACAGTCAAAGAAGCAAGAAGAATCCCTTTAATTATCTCCAGCTTTGCCCCCAATGTCCAGGTTACCTTCGGTTGGAGAAAAAACTCTCCCAAGCACAGTCTTTAA
Source organism: Laticauda colubrina (assembly GCA_015471245.1). NCBI lineage: Eukaryota > Metazoa > Chordata > Lepidosauria > Squamata > Elapidae > Laticauda > Laticauda colubrina. The sequence goes on along the minus strand of BLBF01000006.1, from coordinate 6,987,618 downwards.
GTGGAGAAAATTCAGTTCGAAAACAAAGTACATAAAACCATAACTAAAAATCCAAACAAACCATGCTGCAATAATTAACTTGACAGGGTAGGAGAAGGAATTGCAGACTTGAAAGCACAGCAAAACTCACACAGTTGGGAAGATGCCAGGAACCCAGATAAACCTCGATACCAAATAGTTCACAATTTGCTCCCAACAAGTTGCTGTGCGCAGCTTCCTCTTTTATACACTGGGTTCCCAGCTGCAGCTAATGAAGGGAATCAGGGCCCTTTCCTCCTCTGTAAGCCATGCAACTAATGTTGCTCCCTTCTCTGTTCCTCCTTGCATGCCCTAGAATAAAGAGAAGGTGGGCCTGTATCTTCCTCTGAACACCCTCTCCCTTGCTCTACCTCTCCCCTGCTGTGCCCAGCCAGACTGTGCTCTTCCTCAGTTTCTTCCACACTCCCACTTCCTGTCAGCTGCTTCGCCTCCCCCTCGGAATCGGATTCCATGACACCTTCCCTCTGTTTGCAAAGTCTTTTGCCACCTTTGCAAAAAGGTTTTTCCAACAAGAACAGAGCCCAGGAGGGGCAAACACATCCCTCTGGACCTCTGTTTACGACGACAAAGGGTTTTCTTCAAGTCCTTGACTTAGAACTGTTTGTTTAGTGACTAAAGTAACAAAACCATTGAAAAAAATAACTCCCAACTGATCCTCACATTTAGGATCAGTTGATCAGTTGATCAACACATCAACCACGTTGATGGTTCCCATGGTCACATGATCAGCATTCAGGTGCTTGGCAACTGCCATGTAATTATGAGAGTCACAGCATCTTGGGTTCAAATGATTATCATTTGTGACATTCCCAACTGGTTTCTGATGAGCAAAGTCAATGGAAAAAAACAGGTTTGCTTAACAGGTGCTGGATTCATTTAAGAACTGCTGTGATTCACTTAACAACCATGGCAAAATGGACAATAAAATCAGGGGTGGGCTGCTGGGGGCTGGGAGGGGTTTGGGACAACCCCAGCTAAGATTCTGTGCAGTTTGGAGAACCCCCAAATCCCACTCCTGGCTTGCCAAAACCACCCCTCCCTCCCCTCCCAGGAGTCCCCACACGGCCCATTTTGGATGAAAGTAAATGCGGGGTGCACAGAGGCTCAAGGAGGGCAAAAAATGATTCTCCCAGAAGTTTGGGAAGGCCGGAAATGGGCCTATTTCCAGCTTCCAGAGAGCCTCCGGAGCCCAGGGAGGCCATTTTCACCCTCCTGGAGACCTGAGGAAAGCCTCTGGAGCCTGGGGAGGGCAAAGATGCCTCCCTTGCATGGTGCAGGAGACTGACTAGGCCACGCCCACAATGGCTACACCCACCAGCAACCGGGCAGAGAACCCTTTGCTAAAATTTTTGAAGCCCACCCCTGTATAAAACAGTGTGATTCATTTAGAAGCTACCTTGTTTAGCGATGGAAATTCTGGTCCCAACTGTGTTCGCAAATCAAGGACTACCTGTATGTAGGCAAATGGGCCACTGACATGTTCTGCAGAGGCTGACTATTTTGACAAAAACAAAAACTAGAACTCACTGTCTCCTGGCGATTGGCTCAAAGTCACCAGCCAGTTTTTCTGCCTGTGCTGGGATTAGAACTCACCATCGTCTAGTGACTGGCCCAAAGTCACCCAGCCAACTTTCATGATTTCAGGATTAGAACTCACCTTCACTTACTGACTGGTTCTAAGTAACCCAACTTGCTTTTATGGCTAAACAGGACTAAGGCCACTTTCTACTTCTGATTGGCCCAAAATCACCTAGTGGCTTTCATGGAACTAGAACTCACAGTCTCCTGGTTTCTAGTCCGGTGATTTAATCACTGAACCAAACTGGAATTGATACTAATCAGCTGGATTATTATGATGCTCATCTACAACCTTTAGAGCCAATCGTAATGTTTCCTACTAACATAGAGAAAATTATTATGTTGGGCATCCACAGCCTGAGTAGTAAATTCACAGTGGTTCGAGACACCCATCAAATTGTGGCATGAAAACTATGGAGAGAACTTCTCATATATACAGTACTGTAAAATACATATCTGTGCTTCAAGATCTTCAGGGCAGGAAAATATTTAATAGAATATTAAATCCTTTAGCACCATCTGGTGGATTTCTTTGGATATGATCTGTTTATTTTCTTAATTTGGACCCAGTTGGCATCCTAAGAAACAGACAGGGTTTGGGATGACCCAGGGTGGGATTCAAAAGCAACAAAGTCACAAAAACAGGTGAAGTCACTTTTATTCCTTCAGCTTGGCTTCAAAGGTCCAAATATCTGGCTGGAGAAAAAACTCCCCCACAAACAGTTGTGAAAAGGAAGAACTTCCGTTCAAACTCAAAATACATATAAATTATATAAATGGAAAAAACAACATAAACCACATTGAAGCAATTAATGAGACAAGGCAGGATAAGGGCTTGAAGATGTCCACAGATATCGAAATACACACACTGGGAAGGATGTCAGAACTCAGATAAGAACTGAAAAACTAGAAATATTTTCACGCTTTGCTTCCAGCGCTGGGCTATGCACAGTTTGTCCTTTTAAACAGTCCTCACAGCTGCAGCCCATGAAGGGGATCAAGGCCCTTTCCTTCCTCGTAGACCATGCCATTCACGTTTCTTTCTTATCCGCTCCTCCCTGCATGCCCTAGGATGAAGAGGGGATAGGCCTGGGTCTTCCTCTGACTACCCAGCCAACCTGTGCCCTTCCCCAGTTTCCTCCACAACCTCCACACTCCCACTCCTTGCCGGCTGTTCCTCCTCTCCCTTGGAGTCAGACTGACAGAAATATTGGATTCAACTGTGGTGGTAAGTCAAGGACTACCTGTATTCACATTCCTCTCTCTTTGCTTCAGAAGTGGTTACTCCAGGTATGCAGGAGGAAAAAGCAAAAGAAAGGAATATATATGTGTATTTCCACTCAATGAGGTTCTGCTAATACATTCCAAGCAAAGGACAATTGACTGATTCATACCACTTGAGGTGGCCAAAAACCGATTGCTGATTATGAATTATTGTCCTCATTTTTCTTAATGGTGGCTTACCTGTCTCTTAGCAGATTGTATTTGCTGACCCAGATGGTGATAATTATCTTATTCATAACACTGGGTTCATCTTTGAAAGACTGAAATTTCACCATTCTTTCAAGGTGTGCACATGGAGTGAGAGTGAACAAGTGTGTCATACAGACTGCTTTAGTACCACTCTTATAAAGCCTTAGTAAGACCACATCTAGAATACTGCGTCCAGTTTTGGTCACCATACTATAAAAAAGATGTTGAGACTCTAGAAAGAGTGCAGAGAAGAGCAATCAGGATGATTTGGGGACTAGAGGTTAAAACATATAATGAACGGTTACCGGAATTGGACATGGCTAGCCTAGTGAAGAGAAGGACCAGGGGAGACATGATAGGGGTCTTCCAATATTTGAGGGGCTGCCTCAGGGAGGAGGGGGTAAAGCTATTTTCTAAAGCACCTGAAGGCCAGACAAGGAATCATGGATGGAAACTGATCAAGGACAGATTCAACCTAGAAATAAGGAGAAATTTTCTGACAGTGAGAACAACCAACCAAAGGAACAGCTGGCCTTCATAAGTTGTGGGAGTGTCATCCCTGGAGGCTTTTAAAAAGAGACTGGGCAGCCATCTGTCAGAAATAGTGTAGGGTCTCCTGCTTGGGTGGAGGGTTGGACTAGATGACCTACAAGGTCCCTTCAAACTCTGTTAATCTATAATCTGTAATCTGATTAAGGGCCTGGAGATTTAAACATTCAAAGAACTGTTGCAGGATTTGGATATGAGTCTAGAGAAAAGAAGACTGGGGTGATATGATAGCAATATTCCATTATTGGAAGGGCTGCCACAAAAAAAAAGGGGGGGTGTCAACTTATTTTCCAAAGTACCTGAAGGCAGGACAAGAAACAATGAATGGAAACTGATCAAGGAGAGACGAAACCTGGAATTAAGGAGAAACTTCCTAACAAAACAATTAATCAGTGCAAAAACTTGCTTCCAGAAGTTGCAGGTGTGTCTGTTGAGGTAATTCCCCGTTAGGAGAATGAGCACATACAGGGAGATGTATAGAGAGTAGTGTTGGAATAATACACACAGAGCACACAGATACACTGTACAGTAAATGTAGGTTTTTACTTCCAGAAAGGTTTAAGCAAAGTCCAAACTAGGCAGTCCAAAATCATTCACAAGTTAAATCAGTAGTTTTCATTCCAGGGATAATTCCAATATCAAAGTCCAGTTTCAAAAAACAGTTCAGTAACAGACTTACATTAAATCTAGTAATATCAGTCAATTAGAAAGAATGGAGCAACGGCAATACTTTCCAACAGAAGGAAACAGAGACTTACTCATACTCTCTTCTGAGACTCAGACTAAGACTAAATAACCCAGGTTTCTGGCTCCATCACTGCCATTTGAGAAACCACACCGAATTGCATGCTCTTGCATTCCCTTAAAGAGACAGTATTAAAATGTCTATCCTGGTTGATATATTTCTAACCCAAATACCTGTTAGGTGACTTATATTCCTAACATTCTCCCCTTTTGGGTAAGATAATATATATAACCTTACATTCTAAGTCCATAATCTTCACAGCACGCCTTATGCTTTATAGAGCCTCCGGCCTTTGTAAAATGATCTGCTATATTGTTTTCTGACATACAGTATTCTAGCTTAATCATTTTACTTTGCACACATTGTCTCACATTTAAATATCTTAAAGCTGTGTGTTTCGTTCTTGTTTTAACAGCAATATTTGAAGCCATCTGTATTGCTGATTGGTTATCTTCATAAATAACAATAGGATCTGCTACATTAATTCCCATATCAATTAATAATTGCTTATACAAAACTAAATCTGTACATAATAAAGACAAACATGAGAATTCAGCCTCCATTGTTGACAAACGTAGATGTTTCTGTCGAATAGATCTCCATCCAATCAATGCTTTTCCCCATAATACAGCAGTACCCAATGTAGATTTTCGTGTATTTATGTCTGTAGCAAAACTTGCATCAGCATATGCAGTCAAATTCAGTTCATCTTTTGGCTCCAAATACAATGCATAATGCATTGTTTGTTTCAGATATCTTGACACACATTTAGCAACTTGCCAATGCCTTTCAGTCGGCTCAGAGTTAAATCTTGCTAATTGATTAACACTGTATGCAATATCTGGCCTTGACCAATTACTGAGATAAGATAAACTACCAATCAAGGACTGATAAATGTTCTTATCAAAAATAGGACTTTGTTCATCACTATGGCTAAACTCCTGGATCATTGGTGTTTTAGCCGGCTTACAAAGTTCCATTTTAAAACTTTTTAGTAATTGGTTAATTTTTTCTGCCTGTGAGAATCTGGTATCCTCCTCTAGTTTTATCTATCTTTAAACCAAGATAATGTTTGATTTCTCCTAATTGTTTTATTTTAAATTTATTTTCCAATAGTAAAATTATCTCAGTAGCTTCTTGTTCAGTTTTTGTGATTGTCTGATTATGTCATCAGTAAATAATAACAATAATGACACTATACCATTACTTTCCTTTTTAAACAAACATGGATCAGCCATGCCAGCTACAAAGCCTATCTTAGTTAATTATTTAACTATGCATTGGTTCCACTCATATCCTGATTGCTTTAAACCATAAAGACTCTTTTTCAATTTCCAGCAATCAGTTGTATTATCATGTTTGAGACCTAAAGGTTTCTTTAAATATATAGTGTGTTGCAACGGTGCATGCAGAGACTCTACATCCAAATGATTTATAATGTATTTCTCCTTAGCTGCCCACACTAATGCTGCCCTTAATGTAGTAGCCTTCAGACTAGGTGCAAACACCTCATCATAGTAATTTGCTGTCTGATTGAACCCTTGTGCTACTAACCTGGCTTTATGGGTAACAGTCCCATCTACACCTGTCTTAAGTTTATATATCCATTTACATCCTATGGCATGTTTACCTGGTGGTAACTTAACATTTTCGTATACTTCCAATCTTTTTAATGATTCCAGTTCCTTATCCATTGCTTTCTGCCAAGTAGCCTGATCCTTAGCAGGAAACAGTTTTAGTTCACTATAATTACTTGGAACTGTATTCACTTGGCATACAACACTAGCCTGATATCTATCAGGTGGTCGTGTTACTCGGGTTGAACGTCTTTGGTAATACAGGGCTTACTGGTGGACTTTCCTGTGCCACCTGCTCCTGTTCTTCTATTTCTTCCTTTGCCTGTCCTCCTACTTCCTCCTATTCTTCCTCTTTAATGGCTATTTGGGGTGTACTGATTTTATCTTTTGGGGACTATTTGGGTATCAATAATAATATCATTTCTGGATTCCTGTTCCAGTTTATCCCACCCAATGTGCTCAAGAACTTTTGCACAAGCACTACAATAAAAAAGAGCTGTGCCTCAATCCCAGAATCTAAATGCTCTATGGTTGGCCTCCTAACCCACAAAAAATAATTTCTTAGCTTTATGTTGCCCTTTCAGTCTTACTTGTGAGGGAATATGCACCCATGCTGGAGCTCCAAATGTGTGTAAATAACTTAACTTTGGTTTTCTGCCATGCCAATGAGTGAATGGCAATTCTCCAGTTGTTGTATTAACTACATTGTTCAAAACATGATTACTATACATTATGGCTTCACCCCACAGTGTTTCAGGTAAACCTGAATCAGATAACATAGTGCGAGCCATGGTTTGTAATGTTTGCCCTCTTCTTTCGATAAACGAGTTATCTTGTGGTCTGAAAGGTGCAGAACATTTATGCTCAACACCAGCCAATTTCAGCATTGTTTGGAATCTTTTGTTAAGAAATTCAGTCCCATTATCAGTAACTAATATAATTACTTTACTTTTCATTTTTCTCTCAGCAAACCTTAGCCACTTAAATAAATGTTGGAATATTTCGGTTTTGTTTTTCAAAAGATAGCAGAACTGTATCGTGAGTAATGATCCATAATACTCAAAATATAACAGGCGCCTCCTAAACTTGGTTTCTTAGGACCAATCATGTCAGCAAACACAACCTCTAAAGGTTCTTTGGTCTTAAACCCATTTAGTCTGTTTGCTGAAGTAACCTTACTCTTTTCTTGACTGCAAGCATTACAGTGTAAATACTTGCTACAGGATTTCAATTTTACTCCCTCTGCCAATTCAACAGTTTGTTTGAGCATTTTGAAATTAATGTGCCCTAGACATCTATGTAGTAAATGTATACATTCATCATGTGGCTTAACATTGTTATAAACTGGGTTAGCCATCTTCAACTGGTCATCATGTATCTCATATAAATCATTTTTTAATGTAGCAGTAACACTTTTACCCTCTTTCTCTATTATAGTTATCTCCCCTAAAGGTTACTACATAACCAATATTAACTAAAGCCCTTACTGATAGCAAATTAAATTTTAGTTTAGGTACATATAACATAGTTAAGTGTTCGTTTATACAAGAACAAAATGCAGTACCTTCACCTGATGCGTTAATCTTCCATCCATTTGCCAATGATACATGTTGTTTACTTGTAGACATCTTTACAAACCTGTTTTTATCTTTAGTAATGCATTGTGATGCTCCACTATCAGTAACCCACAAATCATGGTTTACAGTTAAATTGCTAGACATAGCTAAACTAACATTCTTCTTGGCCTTCTGGTGTTTGCCAGTATTCTGTTGTTTTCCCTTCTTACAGAATTTAGCTATATGTCCCCTAGCCCCACAAGAAAAACATTTCGTAACAGTATAGGCAGTTGAAGACAAATCCTCTTCTTGTGGTTCTTCCTTCCTCAGTTGGTCCATATCCAGCCGTCTTCTTGCTTCTTCCAGCAACCTTCCAGTTATGTCAGTTAGTGTCAGTTTATCTCTGGGCAGGACTTCCAGTGAAGATACATAATCATCATAACTTTCATCCAATGAGGAAAGAATGATGTAAACTTGATGCAGCTCTGAAAACATCAATTCTTTTTCATGTAGCTCTTGGAAAGTTCTTTTCATGAAATTCAAATGAGCTAACATATCTCCACCTTTCAGAAGACGTGCTCTAAGCAGTTTACATGTAAGATGTATGTGTGCACCTACACTGTCACAAACATAAATCTTCAAATTCTCCCAACACTTAGCATCAGATTCTTCTCCACGAATATGGACTAGCTGCTGCTCACTCAGTGTTAGTCCAATGATACAAAGAGCTCATTCATTGTTCTGTTTAAAGTCAGCAAGCTTCTTGGCATTGTCCTCATTATCTGGATCCCAAGCATTTACATCTGGTGGGTCTTGAACTACATTCCATAAACCTTCTCTATGTAGAAGTAGACTGCACTTCATAGACCAGGAAACATAGTTTGTTCCATCCAACCGGGTTATCAGTGATAGACTTGTTGAAGTGACTTGTGCCAACCTTACCAAGAGAGTAAACCACAATTAAACAGTAAACAGCTGTCTGTATACAGTACTGTGCATTCACACTAACTCTCAGTTATCTGAGCCTGGTATGGCCTGGGCCCATAACCAGTGTTGAGGTAATTCCCTGTTAGGAGAATGAGCACATACAAGGAGATGTACAGAGAGTAGTGTTGGAATAATACACACAGAGCACACAGATACACTGTACAGTAAATGTAGGTTTTTACCTCCAGAAAGGTTTAAGCAAAGTCCAAACTAGGCAGTCCAAAGTCATTCACAAGTTAAATCAGTAGTTTTCAATCCAGGGATAATTCCAATATCAAAGTCCAGTTTCCAGTTTTCAAAAAACAGTTCAGTAACAGACTTACATTAAATCTAGTAATATCAGTCAATTAGAAAGAATGGAGCAACGGCAATACTTTCCAACAGAAGGAAACAGAGACTTACTCACACTCTCTTCTGAGACTCAGACTAAGACTAAACAACCCAGGTTTCTGGCTCCATCACGGCCATTTGAGAAACCACACCCAATTGCATGCTCTTGCATTCCCGTAAAGAGACAGTATTAAAATGATATATTTATAACCCAAATACCTGTTAGGTGACTTATATTCCGAACAGTGTCATCACTGCAGGTTTTAAAGAAGAGATTGGACAGCCACCTATCTGAAATGGTATAGGGTCTCTTCCTGAGCAGAGGGTTGGACTAGAAAATCTCCAAGGCCCCTTCCAGCTCTATTCTGATTGACTGAAGACAAAAAGCACTTTTTTCTGCAGTTAGAGCGCTAACCTGGGAAGTTCAAACCAAGATCTGAAAGTTTACATTTGTTGCTAGTGCTAGTACAGCCTAAAACCTTTGGGTTACCAATATTATTTATATTATTTAATTCTGCTTAATAACTATACTGTACTTGAGTCAGAAGCTTATTAAGGCTGTTTGATAGACAACATAACCTGGCTTGGTAGATATTGAAAACTAAAAAATTTAATGCAATTATTTATCTTCTGCTGTTTGGGATAACTTTGTGACATGACATGCAATTAGTCTTTGACTTGCGACAGTAATGGAGGCTGCCCATTACTGTCGTAAGTTGTGATGGTGTCAAATCAGGCACCAGACAAGCAAAATGATGTGCAGTTGAGTTTTATTATCGGACACTTTATTGGAAATACAGCTTGATGATGGTAGCATTTAGGTTCATCTCCATTAGATGGTGCTAAAACACCAATGTTCTGATTGTCAGAAAAAGTTGGATCTGATGATTTTTTTCATGGAACATATTCCTTTCCTTCTCTCTTCTCTCTCTCTCTCTCTCTCTCTCTCTCTCTCTCTCTCTCTCTCTCT
>BLBF01000006.1:6954942-6977804 GCA_015471245.1 Laticauda colubrina | reverse complement strand
CTCTCTCTCTCTCTCTCTCTCTCTCTCTCTCTCTCTCTCTCTCTCTCCCTCCCTCCCTCCCTCCCTCCCTCCCTCCCTCCCTCTCTCTCTCTCTCTCTCTTAACCTCTTATTTATTTATTTATTTATTTGATTGTTTGTCAAACATGTCCAAGATAGCAGGTATCGGTATAAACATAAACAAAAGAAGTAAGTACAGGTAAGTAAGGACAGTAGGATAAGAACGGTAGGCACATTGGTGTGCTTATGCACGCCCCCTTTAAGGACCTCTTAGGAATGGGTTGAGGTCCATGCTAGACAGTTTGAGGTTGAAGCTGTGAGGAGTTGAGGTTGTAACAACGGAATTGGGAAGAGCATTGACCACTCTGTTGCTGAAGTTGTATTTTCTGCAATCAAGTTCGAAGCAATTTACCTTGCATTTGTATCTGTGATGACCAGGACGTGGCATGAAGGCAACACAGCCAGATAAGCAATAAGAGTCCCTTTATTATCTCCAACTTTCCCCCCAATGTCCAGGTTATGTTCTGGCTGGAGAAAAACTGTCCCAGGAACAGCCTTTGACTACAGAAAATTAAGTCCAAAACATGAGCAACACAAACTGTAACTTAAAGTCCAAACAAGCCTGAGGAAGTTAGTTTGGCAGGACAGGAGCAAGAATTTCAGACTTGAAGGCGTGGCAAAACTCATACAGTTGGAAAGAAGCCAGGAACACAGATAAGCCATGACAATATAAGATAAAGTCACATTTGTTCCCAACAGCCTGACCCACATAGCTTGCCTTTCTTACCAACTGTCTTCCCAGCTGTGGCTAATGAAGGGATTCAGGGCCCTTTCCTCCCCTGTAAGCCATACAACCCATGTTGGTTTCTTCTCTGTTCCTCCCTATGTGCCCTGGTTCTTCTTCTGAACTCCCTCTCCCTTGTTCTATCTCTCCCCTGCTGTCCTCAACCAGACTTTGCCCTTCCCCAGCCTCCTCCACAGCCAATGGAGCCAGACTCCCACTCCCTGTCAGCTGTCTGGCTTCCTCCTTGGATTCAGACTCCGACAGGGGCATGGCGCTATTGGTTGTTTGCCCATGTTTATTGTGATTGAGGCTGAAGAAGTCATTGACAGGCAAGAGGTTGTAGCAGACAATTTTGTGAACCATGCTTAGATCAGACTTCAGGCGGTGCAGTTCCAGATTGTCCAAGCCCAGAATTTCAAGCCTGGTGGCATAAGAGATTCTGTATGGAGGTGTTTAGATATAGACTAAGATGGCTATCAGGAAGACATCGGCCTCTTGCCTCTGATGTTTTGGATCTCCAAGAGCTTCTGAACGATGAAATCTGTAGTGTTTATTTTACTTTATTTTTCATACACCGATGAACACAGGTTTTCTGGGCATATTATAAATAATGACTAGAGTTTTATAGATATCTCCTTTCCCTGCCAATTTGTGTTAAACAATTAAGTGGGAAAGAAGCAGAGCGGGTATTCAGCAGGTTCTGACCAGTTCTGGAGAACTAGTAGCGGAAATTTTGTGTAGTTCAGACAACTGGCAAACACCGTCTCTGATTGGCTCTGTCCCCATCTATTCCCTGCCTCCTGAGTCCCAGCTGATTGGCTGGGTCTTCTTTGGTTGTCCTGCACAGGAGAACGGAGCTGGAAAGCAGGTAAGTGGGGTGGGGAGGGAATGGGGATTTTGCAGAAACCTTCCCTTGCTACGCCCACTAAGCCACACCTACCAAGCCATGCCCACAGAACCAATAATAAAATGTTTTGAATCTCACCATTTTGTGGTGGTCATGGTTTTGCCAAAAACTGGAAGAAAATGCTGGCAAAACTGGTTCCATAAAATAGCTAGGGCTAGTTAGAAAACTAGTTGTGTGGGTCAGAAAGAGAGCTGAGAAAATATCTACAGGCCCCTCACATCCTGGACATAAACTGTTTCAACTCCTACCCTCAGGACACCACAACAGGGCATTGCATGCCAAAGCAACGAGACACAAAGACAGTTTCCCCCTCCTCATGCCATCACTTTGACGAATATCTAATCCCCACAGTATAGGGACTTAACAACATTTTTTAGTGACCATTCGAACTTACAACAGCACTGAAAAATGTGACTTAGGACCATTTTTTGCACTTATAACCATTACAGCATTCCCCTGGTCACATGATCAAAATTCAGGCACTTGGCAACTGAGTCATATTTATGACATGGGGTCATGCGATCCCCTTTTGCGACCTTCTGACAAGCAAAGTGCGATGACCCGAAGTGTAACACAAACGTACCAAAATCTAAAATGTGAATAAATGTCCTTTAATGCCTCCAACTTGGCCCCACTGTTCAATAATTCTCAGTTGGAGATAAAACTTACTCAAAAATACTCTTTAAAAGAAAGCAATACAATCTGAACTTAATGAGCAGATAAAGGTGAAATAAAAAACCCAAAACAAACTACAATGAAGGAAATTCCACAATGGACCAGGGTAAGTAATTACCAACTTCAAGGAGTTAACAAGGCATAATCTGTTGGAAGGATGCCAACCAAGATAACTTAAGCCCAAAATAAAACACGCTTTGCTTCTGGCAACACTGTGTTTTAACCGTCTCTCTTATATACTATTCTCCCCAGCTGCAACCAATGAGGGGGATCATGGCCTCTTCCTCTCTCGTAAGCCAAGTTGTTTCCTTCTCTGTTCCTCCCTGCGTGTCCTGGGATGCAGAGGGGATGGGCCTGGTTCTTCCTCTGACTGCCCAGCTGGCCCCTGCCCTTCCCCAGCCTCCTCCACAACCTCCAGAGCCACACCTCCACTCCCTGTTGGCTGTTCCTCCTCTTCCTCAGAGTCCAACTCTACCAAGGGCATGACACAAAGTCAATGGGAAGCCAGATTCACTTAACAACATTCTGACTAACTTAACAACTGCAGTGATTCACTTAACAGCTGTGGCAGGAAAGGTCATAAAATGGGGCCAAACTCTCTTAACAAATGTCTCACTTAGCAGAAGAAACTTTGGGCTCAATTGTAGTCATAAGTCTGTACCTGTACTGTCTTACATCTAAGGATATTTACCCATGTAGTAGGGCTGTATTGCTATTATCCTTCTCATCTTTCCAATTATCTTCTCCCATTGGTAAAGGTAAAGGTTCCCCTCACACATACGTGGTAGTCATTTCCAGCTCTAGGGGGCAGTGCTCATCTCCATTGCAAAGCCAAAGAAGAGTCAGTGCTGTCCAAAGACGTCTCTCTGTGGTCATGTGGCCGGCACGACTAAACGCCAAAGGGGCACAGAACACTGTTACTTTCCCACCAAAGGGATCCCTATTTTCCTACTTGCAACAAAAGAAGATCCAGCCAATCAGCTGGAACTCTGGAGGCAGAGAATAGATGGGGACGGGGCCAGTTAGAGGTGATATTTGTCAGTTCTCCAAACTACTCAAAATTTCTGCTACCGGTTCTCCAGAACTGGTCAGAACCTGCTGAATACCACCTCTGTTCCTAGTCCTTCTTTACACTAGACTAGACATACCCACTTCCTGAGTTTCATATTGATAATTTGACCCTGTGCTATAAAGAGATGACCAGTATCTTGAATTGGTGCCCCGTGCCATGCCCCAGCATATAATTTTTATGTACTGTTATTGCTCTCTAGCCCCATCTAGTGGCCGGAAAGGCTATATGGCATCACCTTGCCGAAGTGTATTGTTTGAAGCTGACCCCACCTCATAACCCATCAGCCTGCACTCTCAAAACAAGTGCATGCTGGGAAGCCAGACTCCATTTCCTTTTAGCATTTGGAGAAGAAAGAAGCACAAAGGAGAGTGAACCCATCTTAATCTGTGGCACATGGTCATCCAAGGACAAACCCATATCCCACACGCAGAGCATTGCTGGTGAGATTTAGATTGCTTGTATTTATTTATTGTTATGTTCGGCGGTAACCCAATACTGCCTATCTTGTATTTGATTCTCATTGTTTGTATCCTCATTTTCCCCAGTTTCACCATATCCTGTTCTTTCAATAAAGCATTCAGATCTACACACACAGTCTGTTTTACTGGAGGATAGGTGGGTTTAGCTGCATGTCGAGCTGCACACAGACTAACGTGTAATAGGGACAGATCCCCCCAAATCCACAAGGAGAGTTGTAACACTCACCTTGCTGCAGTCTAGACCATCCATAGCTTCTGAGTAGCCTTGATGTATGTGAACGGCCATAGTTACAGCTCAAGCAAGTTTCTGGCTAATATGGATAAATGAGAATCAGAGCTGGTTACTGACTTTGTGCTTGTTCAGATTTGAAGTTTATGTGCAAGATCAACACGGGGACAAGGTTGTAAAGACAAATGAACATTCCTTTTAAATGATGGATGTGGCCCAGGGTCTCCTAATGAAGAAAGAAAAAAAAAAACATAACAGGAAGCCAATTTTTTAGAGTGCTGATATTGGAAGGATGGTAAAAAGGGTCTCCGGGTACACAGGAAAAAAAAAAAAACCCACTTGAAAGATGTTTAACATGCAATTGGGGGATGAAGATCATTCATTTTGCCTGCAACTTTTTCAGGATTTGTTTTTAAAGACCGTCTGGGGTTGGCCATTTCTGATGCTCCATGGAAGAAAAGTGTCCAAGATGTTGCATTTGATAAGAAAATCCAACTGGTGACTAAAGGCGGATTTCATTAAGTAAAAGAATTACGGATATATGACTAAAGAATAGCAAATCTAATTTCAGAGGTTAATCAAGGTCCTTGTGACAGAGATTCAGTCCAGTCCAAAATAACTGGAAATCTGAATAGGAAATATTGCAGAGTAGAATAAAAGAATAATGGAAGGGACCTTGGAGAGCTTCTAGTCCAACCCCCCTGCTCAGTCAGGAATCCCAATACCACTTCAGACAAACGGTTGTCCAATCTCTTCTTAAATTAGTCACACAGTTGTTAAGGGAATCTGGCTTCCCCCAATGACTTTGCTTGTTGGAGGGTCACAAAAGGGAATCATGTGACCCTGGGACGCTGCAACCATCATAAATAGGAACCAGTTGTCAAGCATCCAAATGTAAATCACATGAAACCATGGAAGCTGCAACATTTATTGTGAAAAATGGTCATAAGTCCCTTTTTTCAGTGCCGTTGTAACTTTGACCTGTTGTAAGTTGAGGACTACCTGTTCAGAGTAACTTGCCCTGCCAGTGTTGGTGAGGGTATGATTTGTTTTTTTCTTGGATCATTCCTTGAAGAGGAGATTGTCTTAAGTTCGCTTGATTGTTGTCTCCTGGGTAGTTCCTTGATTAAAGTCTTGGTTTCTGCTTGATTGTTTGTCTGGTGTTAATACATTCCTTTCTACTGGTAAAAAAAAAAACCCAACAACAAGCACAGCAGGAAAAGGCAAATGCAAACCACTTCTGTAGTGATGTCAGGAAAGCGAAATGGACAGATAGCCACCAGGAGTCCAGCCTGATATGGAGAGTTTCTTTTATTAGTCAATAAAGGAGAAATTTGATTTTCTTTTGGTCGATAGGTTAGTGCCACCTGTAGGCTTCTCATTGGCGAGCTGCAGTTTTATCACATTTCTTCCCGGCAAAGAAATCATTTCTTCCAGGTGCCATTTTTCAGTTTTAATGGTAGAAAATAGCGTCTACAATATTAACACTGTTTTTAATATACTTTTCATTTGATCGCAGCAGAACTTTAGAATTACCCAAGTTCTTGGTGAACTAGACATTGTTCTATGCTCTTGTTGATCGTGGCTTACAGTTTAAATGTTTTCTTCTTCATAATGTTATATGGTTTATCGTTTTGAACACTGAACCCAGATTTAGGGTTGCAATTCCAGAAAAGCTCTCCTTTCTCCTGGAAAACTGTAGACTATGTCACTGAAGATCAAGCCACCTGTTGAGTGTTGTGGTTAGCCGGCAACCTGTGGAGACGGCAGCAGAATCAGACAGTACGGAAGAACAGGGACCAGTCCGGGACTCTAGGGAGGATTTGGATGAGGGTCCTGCATCAGATACAAAGATGGGGCCAGGACCATCTGGGAATTATGTGCTGACTCCGGAGCCTTCATAATCTGGCAGCAGCGAGGCAGAGGAACAAGGGAAGCCTGTTCCCAGTGCATGTGTGCATAGAGCTGCTTGAAGATGAGAGCAGCTGAGACAAAAGGGGTGATTTGGGAGCAAGGAGGTGATTGCCCCTCCCATAAGGTATAAAGGAAATGCAAAGGTAGAGAAACCTTTGCAGGAAGCAAAGTCATTTGTTCTGTTCAGATTAATCCCTGAAGATCTGTGTGGACTTTGTACTTCGGTTGGCTTTTTACAGTTAATTTAGCACTTTAGTTTTTGGCAGCAATTCAAAGGAGATAAAAGTGGGTGCTTATCTCAAGGTACTGTTTGGGACTCATTACGGGCTGGGAATGAGCCTAATTCCCAGCGCTGAAATAAAACAAGAGTTGTTTCGACTAAGCATGCGCTTAATTACGGTCTCAGCAAGCCTTGGTCAGAACACTGTCTCCCAGTCAAGCTTCAATGTGGATTTTTAAAAAGTAATATTTTTTACAAAAATATTGAATGTAGGCTTAAAAAAAAAACTACAGAAACAGAAAGAAAAAAGACAGAAAATATAAAAGAGTAAAAGAAAAATTGAAAGAAGGAAAAAGAAAGAAAAATAATTCAAAGAAATGACTTCCAGTGATTTTTTTGCAACAAATATAATAATTAACATCCCCACCCCTTTCAAAGTACACAACAGAATTCTCTTCTTTCCATAAATACATCTTTTTAATCAATAAATCCTGAAATCACCAGTTTATAGTTACTCATTTTCAGCAAAAACTACATAAAGGGGTGTCAACTTTTATAAAGTTAATTGTAGTTCTTTTCCTTTATCGAATAAGTCAATTTAGCTGTTTCCACAAACTCAGCTATCTTCATGATCCATTCCATTATTATGGGTTATCTTGTACAGACATCTTCCTTCTTCATGAATATAATAGCTTAACTGCAATTATCATATATAGGATCAGGTGCCCATGAGCTTTCTCTAGTTGACTATCCATAAATCTTATAAAAAATGTTCCGATTTCATCTGAATGATAATTTTTTAAAAAGTCTCTCAGCGTATTTCTATTTTTTTAAAAATATATATTTTTATTGAAATTTTCCTTTTTACATGTCTCAATCACATATTAAACAGTACTATGACATTTTTTATACAACTACATTTCATATCCAATACAATCTGTACATTCTATTTCTATACCTTCTACATCTATTGTATATGGTTCCTTTTCTTATTTCTATTATCTATCCAATCATACCATTTCTTCCAAATTGCATAATATTCAGAATCTTCTTTTCCTTTTAATTCTATAGTCAATTTATCCATTTCCGCGCACTTATTTTTTTAAAAATTACTAATTAATTAATTAATTAATTTTATTTTTATCCCCCTCCTTTTCACACATCCACCATGCATGATAAAATGCCCCTTCAATTATTTAAACATTATAAATGATATTCTTCTGATTAAATCTAACAATACATCAATGTTCCCATATATATTCCCATATACATAATAACATCACACATGATAACTTTGCTTAAATTTCTCTAATTGCTTTATAAATACATCAAATCTTTTTTAGGTTGTTCTATTCTTTATCCATTGATAAAACATATTCCATACAGTGTAATATTCAGTTTCTTCTTTTTCTTTAATTTCTAGTGTCAATCTATTCATTTCTGCACATTCAAATATTTTTTCAATTATTTTTCCCTCTATCGGTATTTTATCATACTTCCAATTTTGGGCATACACAATCCTAGCCGCTGTTAAGTCATATATAATTAAGTAAATCTTTTCTTTACTATAACCTTCTGGTACCATTCCTAACAGAATGTTTTTCACATTTCCAACAGAAAATTAGAAGTAGCTTTTACCTCTTAGTGAGTTCCTTTGGGGCCATACACCAGCAAAAGATAAGTTTTAAAAAGTTCTCTTTTAAATTACAAGTCGAGGTGAATTCCAGACCTTTTAATGATATTTTTTCCCCATGGTTCTATTTGAATATTATAACCAAAATTCTTGGCCCACGATACTGTACCTTCTTTCATTTGCTCATTTCAAATCTCAATGGAAGTTTATACATTTTAGCAATTGCTTGTTCATCATATGTCCATAATTCATTTTCAAATTCTGCTTTATCATATTCTGTTCTTGATACTCTTGAGCTTTTATTTTTCTTCGTAGAAGTCACTGTTAGCTCGTCCCTGATAAGGGAACTATAAGAGAAGAGCAGGAAGAGTTAAGTGTGTCATCAGCTTAGAGTCCTTATGTTGCCACAAACGATCATAGTCCAACCCATCCTGAATTCTGCTGACCCTTACCTGGTGCCAATTTAGTGTTGAACTTGAGTTGACCAAACTCTTGTGTATAGGCTTGAATAAATCTTCTACAGTGTGACCTAATTGTTGGTCTTGATTCTTTCCACCTAATGGGAATGTGGCAAAGGAGAGTCAGGGAAACTGGTGCATATAATTTTATGATGGTTTCAACTGGTCTATATATGAAATATTAATGAAGGGTTGCAATATTTATTGGATTTATATGGCTGGCCATCTCACCACAGGAATTTAGGGTGTTATAAAAGGATTTAAACAACAAATATAACATATTATCCAAGTTGCTTATGGTATAGGTATAAATATATAGATTGGAAGGGATCTTGTAGGTCATCTAGTCCAACCCCCCCTGCTCAAGCAGGAGACCTTACACCATTTCTGACAAATGGCAGTCCAATCTCCTTTTGAAGGTCTCAAGTGATGACGCTCCCGCAACTACCAAAAGCAACTTCTGTTCCATTGGTTGATTGTTCTCACTGTCAGAAAATTTCTCCTTATTTCCAGGTTGAATCTCTCCTTGTTCAGTTTCCATCCATTATTCCTTATCTGGCCTTCAGGTGTTTTAGAAAATAGCTTGACCCTTCCTCTCCGGGGCAGCGAGACCCTATATGGTATAAGGTCTCCTGCTTGAGCAGAGGGTTGGACTAGAAGACCTCCAAGGTCCCTGACAACTCTGCTATTCTGTTAAACTAATAAACCCCACATCATAATAAGCACTACATGACCAAAAAACATCATCAGAAAACCCCAACTTCTTAGTTTTGCTGGCTGGATTGGGGCCAGAAGGAGGCGTTCGCTGCTGAATGTGGTTAATAGAATCAGAAGACCTCATCCTCATGCCATCCGTCTCTAAGTTCTGGTATTTGTTATAGTTTTAAATTTTAAATCTCTCTATACAAAAGCAAAAGACCACTCATGCATCATTGCAAAATCTTCAGAACCATAAAGCCTACAAACTTGGAATTTGGCACGTATGTTCCTTCTCTTGGCTTCTAGAAGCTCACTAAGAAAGGATTTTTTGAAATGAGCATCAAAACATTTAGAGTATTTCCTATATTATTATTAAAACGCTCTGATGCTAAGGAGTTCTACTCCCCCTCCCCACCTGAAAAGAAATCTGTTCCAAATGCAAAACACAAGCAGAGGAGAGGAGTTTCAATTTCAGTTTTAGTTTCACAGTACCTAGCAGCTTTAGTACAGAACAGTTGAGCTAAGCCATGCCCAGGCTCCTTGCTGTCTCCTTCTTGCTCACACAGTGAATACTGTTTCAGTTTCCAAACAGCCCTCAACTCTCTCACACACTGACAGGACGCTAGCCAGATGAATAACAATGGATGCTGGTAGGTAGAGGCAGAATTTGTTTTCTCCTTATTTTCCTTCCCAAAAACTAAGCTCGACCACACAGTTTTGTAGCAAAGCACGGGAATCGAGCTAATCTTAAATATTAAATTTACTCAACTATTTAAATGTAATATTTAATTTAAATGCAATATTGGACATTATTTTAATTCAAGTATTTATTCTTCAAGTGCCCTGTTGCCCTGTATGGCACTGAATGCTGGGCAGTAACAACAGGAATCAAAAGCTCTTTATGCCATGGAAATGTGAAGGCTCTGTTGAATAGCGGGCTTCTCAGGGGTACCGGTAGGCCATGCCCACCATGGCCATGCCCACCCAGCAATCAGGCAGAGAACCTGTTACTGAGATTTTTGAAGCCCATCCCTGGCAAGATCCCATCAACAAAGATATGCAGACTGAAGGGCCTGCACCCTGGTGATGCAGCTGTCCGCGCAAAGTGGCGGCGTTTAATGATCCGAAAAGTGGATCTTGTACCTGCGGGAATACGCTAGGGAGAAGACGATTTAAATCAATTATTACTTTTTTTATTAAATAGTTATGGATAGAATTATTATTAAATTAAATGATAAATGATATAAATACTAATAAATAATATGAAACAAATCCCACGAATTAAATAAGTAAACATTAATTTGACTTTTAATTTAAAACAAGGATCTTTCAAACTTGGCAGCTTTAAGACTTGTGGACTTCAACTCCCAGAATTCCTCCTACAGTCATCTTAGCTCAGGAATTCTGGGAGTTGAAGTCCACAAGTCTTAAACTTGTCAAGTTTGAAGACCTTTGATTTAAAGATTGAATTTAATATTTACATTTAAACATTAACAATAGTTTTAACATTTGTCGGACTTTTCTATTTGTCTTTTTATCATCTGCAAGCCAGCCAGCGTCACTTTCCAGGAGAGACGGGCAGCATAAAAATGTAATAAATAAAAATAAGTCTATCAACCCATGTAGATTGTATTCTCCCCAAATGCTGAATTATTATTATTTTTTTTTAGCGGGAACTTCCAAAATCCGCTTCAGCCTCAGGGGGCAGTTCCAATAAATATGATCTAGAAGGAGAAAATTGCTGAACAGGCTGCTCTCATCCCGTCAATGGCAATTTACAAAAATGAACCATAATACCTTCCCTCCTGCCTTTAAAAAAAGAAAAGGAAAAAAATCCACCTTAAAACATTTCTTGGCTGTATTTCATGCATCCTTTCAAGGGCACCGTGCATTAATTTTGGAGAACCATTGACTTGGTTGCCAATCTCCAATAAATTATGGCAGGTAATTAAGCTGTTCATTTTCCCTTCAGCTCTGAAGTCCCTGGTGTCCTTGTAATATCTCATAGCCCTGGATTGATTTGCAGCTGAAATTAGTGGTGGTGGCCCAGCTTGTTGATCCGTAGCTGTTGATAAGTCAGGCTGAATTGGGGGTGTTGAGAGTGAAGAATGTTAACATCTTGAAACCTTCATAAAGGCTTTAATACGTCATTAGAAAAGGACAGTTACACAGACAGGTTCCCTTCTTCTTTGTAGCACCGGATTCTTAGTCAGCGTATGTTGCCCAAAATTATCCCAGTTTTTCCTGGCTTCTTGTCTCTCCCTTCCTCTGCTGCAAGACACAAAATTGGGTATTTTGAGGGCTATCAGGCCCCAAACCAAGAATGAAACATGTTGATTCTCCCAAGCTGAATTAGAATTAGAATAGAATTAGAATAATAGAGTTGGAAGGGACCTTGGAGGTCTTTTAGTCCAGCCCCCTGCTTCGGCAGAAAACCTATTCTATTTCAGACAAATGATTGTCCAATCTCTTCTTAAAAACTTCCAGTGTTGGAAGTTGGAACTTCTGGAGATTGGAACTTCTGAAGGCAAGTTGTTCCACTGGTTAATTGTTCTAACGGTCAGGAAATTTCTCCTTAGTTCTAAGTTGCTTCTCTCTTTGATTAGTTTCCACCCATTGCTTTTTGTCCTGCCCTCAGGTGCTTTGGAGAATAGCTTGACTCCCTCTTATTTATGGCAGCCCCTGAGATATTGGAAGATTGATATCATGTCACCCCTAGTCCTTTATTCCACTAAACTAGACATACCCTGTTCCAGCAACGTTCCTTAAGATGTTTTAGCCTCCAGTCCCCTAATCTTTTTTTACACTGTGGTGACCAAAACTGGATGCAGTATTCCAAGTGTGGCCTTCCCAAGGCATCATAAAATGGTACTAACATTTCATGTGATCTTGATTCCATCCCTCTTGTTAATGCAGCCTAGAACTGTGTTGGCTTTTTTTTGGCAGCTGCAACACACGGCTGGCTCATATTTAAATGGTTGTCTTGCCAGACTGTAGACTCTGCTATCTGCATCTACAGTACATACTGGGAACCCTTGAGAAGGGTCTGTTTTCACCCTCTTTCTCTCCCACAGACTATGTAAACTAAGTTGCCTCTTATTCAAGGGTGGGCTTCAAAAATTTTAGAAAGGGTTCTCGTTGCTGGGCTCAGTTGCTGGGTGGGCATCGCCATGGTGGGCATGGCCTAGCTAGCCTCCTGCATCACAGTGGGGGAGGGGGAGGGCGTTTTTGCACTCTCTGGGCTCTGGTGGCTCTCTGGAAGCTGAAAACAGGCCCATTTCCAGCCTTCCTGAACTTCCAGGAGGCTCGTTTTTCACCCTCCCTCGAGCCTCTGTGCACATCCTGCACTTACCTGCATCCAAAACTGGCCGTGTGGGGTCTCCTGGGAGGGGAGGGGTGGGAGGGGTGGGGTCTGCCAGGAGTGGGATTTGGGGGTTCTCTGAAGTGCACAGAATCTCAGCTAGGGGCTTTCCCAAACCCCTGCGAACCCTCAGCAGCCCACCCCTGGCATCTTATTCCTCTGCATTGCTCTCCCTCACCTCCTTAATACATTCCATCACATTGACCCACAATTTGTGTATAATTTAAAGTTGAATGCCACCTTTCATGCCCCACCTATTGCTGTTCTTCAGCAACAGGTGAGCAACATGAGCGAGGAGGCTGGGAAAGGAATGGAGAGGAATAACCTTGTTTGTTTAGATCAGGGGTCAGCAACCTTAAACACTCAAAGAGCACAAAGGTCCTAACCAGAAGCCTCTTGTTCAATTCTGGAGATGACTGGAAGTTCAGTTCCCCCACCATAGAGTCTCCTCCTAGCATGGGATCCTTTTTCCTTTACCTGTCCTAAACGAAAGCCCTATCAATTGTGGAGCTGACTGACAACAGGGAGCTGCAGCAAAGGGATGAAAGAGCCACATGTGGCTCCAGAGCTGCAGGTGGCTGACCCATGGTTTGGATGGAGCAATCAAGCAATAGAAGACAAATACATTGGTTGCCGATCTCTACATTGGCAGAGTTCATAAATCCTAGATCAGGTTGTCAGGGTTTCCGTAGTTACCCCAATTTAAATCATGAGTCTCTAGGCGGAAGATTTATTAGGAGTAAACATGTCGGCACTGCCTGGGTGTAGCTGACTCTCAGACACATCATTCATTCTCACCCTTGACCCTGTTTTCCCCCCACTCCCTGGGTGCATCATAATTCATATTCTCCAATGGGACACTTCCATAGCCAAGAGTCATCAACCATGGTCTCCAGTTAGAATTTTGTGCGGCAGAAATGTCGGTCACCTGGAAACTATCTATGAAAACATTTATGGAATGCAGTTGTGGTTTTGCACCCCT
Source organism: Laticauda colubrina (assembly GCA_015471245.1). Taxonomy (NCBI): domain Eukaryota; kingdom Metazoa; phylum Chordata; class Lepidosauria; order Squamata; family Elapidae; genus Laticauda; species Laticauda colubrina. The sequence goes on along the minus strand of BLBF01000006.1, from coordinate 6,964,393 downwards.
CCCTTTCTGCTGGCAACTCTGAAAGACCAGAGAAATACAGGTAATGAGAATTTTTTTTTCAAAAGGATTCTACCCTCATGAACTGATAAGGGTTGCACATTCCTCTTGCCATTTTCAGTGTTCTGCATTTAATCTTAAATCCTGGAATTTAAGAGCATTTTTTGGAATCTATGTACAGGTAGTGCTCAACTTACAACTATTCATTTAGTGACTGTTCACAGTTATCACAGGACTGAAAAAAGGGACTGATTATAGTTTTTCACACTTACAACAGTTGCATCCCCAATTCCCCATAGTTACATGATCAAAATTCAGAGACTTGGCCAGCGGTTCATATTTATGATGGTTGCACTCTTGTGACTTTCTGATCACCAAAGTGAACAAGGAAGCCAGATTCACTTAACAATCAGGTCACTCATTTAACAATCATAATGATTCATTTAACAACTTTGGCCTGAAAAGTCATAAAATGGAGCAAAACTCCCTTTATAAGTGCCTCGCTTAACAACAGAATTTGGGGGCTCGATTGTGTTCATAAGTCAAGAACTAGCTGTATAGCCTTGCAAATGATCTATTGAATTGGGGGCTTTCATTTTTAATTTAATGGTGCAAAACTTTAGATTAAAACATTTTATAAAAGCATCAGAAAGTCGCCAGAAATAATGAAAGCCAGCACAAATATACAGAAGTTTTTTTTATTGTTGTTTAAATCTGAAATGCTTCCCTGTTTGCATTGGCTGAATGATATTCATCAAGGATAAACTGTTCAGAATTTTGATTTACCCCAGAAGTAAGATCAAGGGAGAGAACAGTTAGATGTTTATTTATTCCATATATATCCTACCTCTCTTCTCAGTGGGCATGGAGGGAGATTAACAAAATTCAGAAACAGCATCCCCCAAGAATCAGACAGGTGTCTAATGGGAGAGACATGTGTCAGATTGTTAGATCCGAAACTGTTTAATGCTTCAACATAGTTTAAACTGTGCCCTGTAAGCAATGGACAACCAGATCTTTCCAAGCAAATGTCTTGGGAATAACTTACCACCTACATTTCCCAACCAATGGAAACTTTTGGATATTCTTCAAGTGCAGTCTCATGTAGAATGCATTATAGTAGTCAAGATGGTGTACAACCAAGGTGTCATCCCTTCCAACCAGCTCAAGCAAATTTCAAGCAAACCCAGGTAGAAATTGCTTCATGGATGGAACAAAGGAACATAGTACATAGAATAACCCAGTTGGAAAAGGATCTTGGAGGTTTTCTAGTCCAACCCTTTGCTTGAGGAGACCTTATCCTCTTCCAGACAAATGGTTGTCCAATCTCTTCTTTTACAAGAAGCGTCATGGGGTCCTCTGATCAACTTTTGAGATCTTCTGACAAATTCAACGGGGAAGCCAGATTCACTTAACAACCATGTTACTTACTTAACAACTGTGGTGATTCACTTAACGGTGGCAAGACAGGTTGTAAAATAGGGCAAAACTGTCCAGCACCGGAGAAATCAGAAAATTCAGGTGGTTCAAATGAGTATAAAGATTGGTTGCAAGCTTGAGCTCTCCTCAAGAATCTGAACTACTAACAGTCAAAGGAAATTAGCAGGAGATAAAAAAGGAAGTCAAAGTGGGCTGGACTTTGATTTCTTGTGAGCATGCAGGGACTCATGACTGATGATGCATTTGACTCCTCCCTCAACCTGGTCGTCTCCTACAAAACTCACTTAACAACCATCTCACTTAGCAGCAAAAATTTTGAGCACAATTGTGGTCATAAGTGGAGAACTACCTGTATCTTTTCGGCCCATCTCACTCCTGCCCTTTAAGATATTCTCATCCATTCCTTACGTGATGAACGTTCAGCATAGAAACAGAATCATGGACAGGTCCTCCTGATTTTCAGCAGTATTCCCCATTTCCATTTGCCTCTTGTTGACTTCAATGATTCTCTTAAATGCACAGATATCCTTGACTTTGCTTCAGTCACGGAAGCAATTAACTCTCTATCAAGGTGTGTGTGTGTGTGTGTGTGAAAACCCTTGATGTGTATTTATTGATGAATAGATACCAGAGCAGTGCGATATTTGAAGACAACTGCCATAATTAAGAGCTCTTTGAGAGATCGATAAGCAAAATGCAAGGACGGAAAAGCCACTGAAAGAATTAGCTCACTTACATTGAATGGGATGAGCTAGTCTATATGATTCTGCACCCAACACCTACTCATGTTCATAGATTTCTCCATTAAATACATGAAGGCCCCTCATTCTATTCCCTTTCAGGGCAGATAATACTATGCATTTGTTTAAAAAAAACAATTTTTTAATTAGTTTATAATTTATCAGACAAAGAAAATACAAAATTAAATAGTAAGGAAGTTAAGGAAGGGAAAAGGGAAGAGAAAAATGGGGAAAAGCAAGGAGGAAAAAGTAGAAGAAGACATTGACTTCTGACTCTCTTTGGTGTAGTAGAATAAGGCATTAACATCAAACCTTAACATTTTACTTTTAGATAATAATATATATTAACCATTTTTATAACAATAAATTTACCTAATCACAAAGTTCAGAAGCTGTTTCCAAGTAGAAATAAAAGTATTTAAACATATTTTTCTTTGATCAAAACAATCAGTTTAGCCACCTCTTGCTAACTCCATCAGTGCTTGCAGCCATTCATCCATTGTGAGGATCAAAATGTCCTTCCTGTCGACCCTGAAGATGACATATGTGTGGCCATATTTTATTGTAGCCTTTGTCTATCCTTTTCTTAGCTTTGTTTAGGTTTCTGAAAAGGATTTTAACGGAACTTCAGGCTGGCAACACTCTAGCTGTTGAAGGGGGGGAGCTTATAGTGATAAAGGGGGAATGTTAGGTCTAGATGACATTCTTTCCCATGGGAACAGAGAATATGCCTGCAGTTGGAAGAAGGTGGAGTTTGAAGCACCAGACTGATGGACTGAGAATTGGTTGGAGATTGCAACTCTGGGAGGAAATTTCAAAGTTTTGCTTTTTACTGGGTGTAATTCTGGAATCTGCCCAGAGTCGGAATTACACTAAGACCGTGCCAATTTGATATGTTCCTAACAAACAGACTTTAAAGAAAGATGAATGCCTTGGATTTTCTTTTTGGGGATATATTTCTGGGGACATATGTTTTTTTTTCTTATTTATATATCCATGTATTCATAACTATGTTTTTACTTATACCTATTATCTTGTAAGCAATTGACAAAAATAAATAAAAAAAAATAAAAAATAAATATTACTTGGAAGCTTGACTCTTCCATTTCTGTGCGTGGAGAAGTCTTGCTACCGTGAACATACATAACCGTGATGGCGAATCTATGGCACGCATGCCACAGATAACATGCAGAGCCATTTGTCAGGCATGTGAGCCCTAGACACTTACCTGCACTGCACATGCGTGTGCCTCCCAGCTGATTTTTGGCCTGTTTGAGGCTATTTGAGGCCTCCCAGAGGCTTAAGGGAAGCCTCTGCAGCCTTGGGAGGCTGAAAAATGGGTCTTCCAAAAATACTGGAAGTGCTAAAACGGTCCTCTTTTCAGCTTCCCAAGGCTCCAGAGGTTTCCCTCGAGCCTCCAGGAGAGCGAAAACAGCCTCCCCTGGGCTCCAGAGACCCTTTGGAGGCTGATAGCAGGTAATCCTGGTATTTCCAGAAGGCCCGTTTTTCGGCTCCCAAGGCTCCAGAGGCTTCCCTCAAGCATCCAGGAGGGTGAAAATGGCCTCAAATGGGCAAAAATCAGCTGGGGGCAGGGTGCATTGTATTATAGGTGCTGGCGCACGCTTTTGGCACACCATAACAAACAGGTTCACCAACACTAATAAATAACATTAAAGTTCCAGATTTTTTCCCCCAGGTGTTTTTCCATTAAACCCAAAAGAAAAGTCTTTGGTTTTCTTTCTATATTCACTTTAAGGATTCTTTCTATTAAGATATGAATCCTACTCCAATATTTCTTTGCCAGACAAATGCTTTGTAAAGGACACAATGTGATTAAAAATAGGCAACCTTAGAATTCATCGGTATTTAATTGAAGCAGAGATAACTAAATTCTAATTGATACCAACATCACTTAGAGTTTGCCTTTTTATCCTTTGAAAACTGCTTTGTTTCAGGCTGTGCCCACCCCCCCGACCGATTTGCAAATAATAACATTAATAATGCTGATCTTGGACAGCAAAGGTGACTAATAAGTAAATCCTGGAGCACATGACACCACGTATGTCACTGGAAGGCCAAACCACACAACTACTTCTCACTTACTTTGGCCACATCATGCCATAATGATATAGAAGCCCATTATAAGATCTAAAATGAATTCCAACAATGGTAGAAGAATATTAAAATCTAACAGTCTTATCAAAGCTGCATCCAGTTTTGGTCGCCACGATGTAAAAAAGAAGTTGAGACTCAAGAAAGAGTACAGAGAAGAGCAACAAAGATGATTAGGGGACTGGAGACTAAAACATTAGGAAGAATGGTTGCAGGAATTGGGGATGTCTAGTCTGATGAAAAGAAGGACTAGGAGTGACATGATAGCACTCTTTCAATATTTGAGGGGCTGCCACACAAAGAAAAGGGAATCAAGTATTCTCCAAAGAATCTGAAGGCAGGAGAAGAAATAGATAGAAACTAAGAAAGGAGAGAAATGGCTGAACACTAGTGGCTGGACAGCAAAAATGGAGAGCATTTAAACATGGACATCTATTGAGATTCTTCGTCATCCAGGTCATGGTTGTCCCAAAGATGCTTTCCCAAAAGGCAAATCAGAAAATCCAATTGCCTCTTGAAAAAGCACCTTTGGGATTTAAACATGGTGACCGTTGCTTTCAGAAAGGAGAGAGAAGGGAGTGGGACTTGTGGAGAGGGAGAAAGGAGAGGAGGAGGTGGAGGAGGAGGAGGAGGAAGAAGACTACGAAGTCCTTAGTGGTCTCTGAGCTTTTCTTGCAGACATTTCATGGTCTAGCTAGATAGCGACATCGGTGCTAGAAGGGAGTGGGACTTAAGGAGAGAAGAGGAGGAGGAGGAACAGGAGGAGGAAGAAGACCAGGTAGCAACATCAGTGCTAGAAGCAATGGTGGGATTCAAATTTTTTTACTACTGGTTCTGTGGGTGTGGCTTGGTGGGAATGGCAGGGAAAGGTTACTGCAAAGTTGCCATTCCCTCCCCACTCCACTAACCTGCTTTCCAGCTCCGTTCTCCTGTGCAGGGCAACCAAAGAAGATCCAGCCGATCAGCTGGGACTCAATGGGAGGCAGAGAATAGATGGGGTGGGTCAGAGATGATATTTGCTGGTTCTCCAAACTACTCAAAGTTTCTGGTACCAGTTTGCTAGAACTGCTCTGTCATGCCCTTGTTAGAGTTGGACTCTGAGGGAGAGGAGGAACAGCTGACAAGGTGTGGAGGTGTGGCTCTGGAGGTTGTGGAGGAGGCTGGGGAAGGGCAGAGGCCAGCTGAGCAGTCAGAGGAAGAACCAGGCCCATCCCCTCTTCATCCCAGGACACACAGGGAGGAATGGAAAAGAAAAACACTTGGCTTATGAGAGAGGAAGCAGCCATGATCCCCTTCATTGGTTGCAGCTGGGGAGAATAGTATATAAGAGAGACGGTTAAAACACAGTGTTGCCAGAAGCAAAGCATGTTTTATTTTGGGCTGAAGTTATCTTGGTTGGCATCCTTCCAACAGATTATGCCTTGTTAACTCCTTGAAGTTGATAATTACTTATCCTGGTCCATTGTGGAATTTCCTTCATTGTAGTTTCTTTTGGGTTTTTTATTTCACCTTTATCTGCTCATTAAGTTCGGACTGTATTGCTTTCTTTTAAAGACTATTTTTGAGTAAGTTTTGTCTCCAACTGAGAATTATTGAACAGTGGGGCCAAGTTGGAGGCACTAAAGGACAATTATTTACGTTCTGGATTTTGGTACTTTTGTGTTACACTCCAGGTCATCACATGGTCAGAACCTGCTAAATACCACCTCTGACGACAACAGAATTGCTCCGTCAAGTCTCACAAATGTTGTCAGGCCCATACCTGAAGACACAAGCTTCTCGGGACTCAGAACCTGATGGATTGGCAGATTCCCTGCCTTGCCACTTTGGTTTATCTTTTTTTTCCCCAGCTTGTAGAGAAGGGTCATGTCTGCAGGTTTTACTGCATACTGAAGTGATTTATTTTCATTTTATTTTGCCAACGGTGATTTAGCAAGATTATCTCCCTCCAGCACATCAAAACAGTGTGGGATTTCCTCTGTGTCCTCTTTACATGTCTCTCGGGTCTAACACCAATGGATAGCTTCAGCAGAAATGCAGAACAGGGGCAGGAACTGGATATATCTAATTTAATGAAAAGAAGGACTAGGGATGACATGATAGGAGTCTTCCAATATTTGAGGGGCTGCCCCAAAGAAGAGGGAGACAAGCTATTCTCCAAAGTACCTGAGGGCAGGACAAGAAGCAATGGGTGGAAACTAATCAAGGAGAGAAGCAACCTAGAACTAAGCAGAAATTTCCTGACAGTTAGAACAATTAATCAATGGAAAAGCTTGCCTCCAGCAGTTGTGAATGCTCCAACACTGGGAATTTTTAAGAAGAGATTGGACAATCCTTTGACTGAAATGGTAGAGGATCAAATCTGTTCACCAAGACCAGAGGTTTAATTTTGAAAGCTTTCGGACTTGTGCTGGAGCCCATCCAGAGGTGCTATTCAGCAGGTTCTGACCAATTCTGGAAAACCAGTAGTGGAAATTTTGAATAGATAGGTAGATAGAAAAGATAGAATTCTTTATTGGCCAAGTGTGATTGGATACACAAGGAATTTGTCTTGGTGCAAATGTTCCCAGTGGACATAAAAGAAAAGATACATTCATCAAGAGTCAAGAGTCATCAGGTACAACACTTGATGATAGTCATAGGGTACAATAAGCAATCAAATCATACTTGGAAACAATCAATACAAATTGTAAGGATACAAGTGAAAAAGTTACAGTCATACAGTCATTAGTGGGAGGGGATGAGTGATAAGGAGTGATGAGAAGATTAAACAGTAATAGTTGTGCAGACTTTGTAAATAATTGGGCAGTGATGAGGGTATTATTTGTTTAGCAGAGTGATGGCATTTGGGGAAAACTGTCCTTGTGTTTAGTTGTTCTGGTGTGCAGTGCTCTATAACGTCGTTTTGAGGGAAGGAGTTGAAACAATTTATGTCCAGGGATGTGAGGGATCTGTTCGAAGAACCAGCAAATCCCACTTCTGACTGGAGATTTTATAGTATCCTTCCCCTGCCAAGCCCACCATGCCATGCCCACAGAACTGGTAATTAAAAAAAAAATGAATCCTGCCACTGAGCCCATCCTCAGGGAACTTCTCTCTATCAAAACGTGTTGCTTTGGGCTATTTTCCATGCATTGTACAGGTCATTTAGTAACTGTTCAAAGTTACAATGGCACTGAAAAATGAATGAAGTACGGCCATTTTTCAAAGTTACGACCCTTGACCTGATCGTGTGATCCAAATTCAGATGCTTGGCAACTAGTTCATATTGATGGCAGTTGCCATGTCCCTAGCTCACGTGATTCCCTTTGCCATCCTTCTGACTAGCAAAGACAACAGGGCAGCCCGATTCACTTAACAAAGTGTCCCTAACTTAACAACTTTAAGTGATTCGCTTAACACCGGTGGCAAGAAAGGTCACAAAATGGGGGCAAAACTTACTTAGCAAGTGTCTCGTTCAACAACCCAAATGTTGGGCTCCATTGTGGTCTTAAGTTTCCAATAAATAATAATAAAATCAAAGTTGTCTCCAGACCTAAGAACTGAGTTTCCAGAAATAGATGAACATTTGCCTCAGGAAGAGAGTAGTTGAAGATGCTCAGTTTTCTTTTATGAGCTGCCTCGGTTGGCTAGGGAGATATATCACACTGGTGAAGTTTTTATCCCTGTTATATGTCCCTGCAAGCTGTTTTGGGTGATGCCGAAAGAAGGGAGGAAGGAAAGGAGAAGGGTTCAGGATAATAACTCAAGATTCTTCGCAAAGGGAAGAGCTATAAACGTGCTCTTCATAAAACAATAGATAATGGTGAAGTCTCTAAGGAAGTTCTTGGTGACTTCCCAGATGCGTGCATGCTACTTCCTTGGCAACAATATATTTTTTAACCAATTATTTATTTAGTCCTAAAGTGTATATGCTGTATCATTTCCCTAGAAGGACAATAGTGTAGCACATAGTTCGCCAGGGACAACCTCCCACTCTAATTCATCATGTATTCTGAAATGAAATAAAACTTGAAAGCCTAACTTTGTGTCATCTCAGGTGTTAACAAGGGAGTGTGATGCAAGAGGAAGTGATGAATATTTCAGCCCATGTAAGAAGGGCCTTTTCAAAACTCAAAACTCAACCAAGGATGCTCGGAGCAGCATAGCCACATACGTATTAAATTAGTCTTTCTTTATTCCCAACTTCTTCAGTTCTCTGTAATCTCTAATATTTAATAAAACATGTTTTCTCTGGCAGCTGACAGGGAGCCATGACGAGATCATAATTACAGAAAAATCCTGCAGGGTTGTTTATTTATTCTTCACTTTGTTTTGCCTTTAAAAGAAGGCAATTGCTTTGAGGAAGGATGGTGTTGCCTTCAGTACTGCGATGGAGCGATAAAAAATTCATATTTCCCCACTGTTAGTTACAGAATGTGAAAATGCATGCAAGACACCAATGAGTTCTCCAGTGAAGATGATGGGTGGCTTAATGAATTAGCTGGTTGGCAATTTCTTTTGAAGGATAAAGTCTGAAGTCAGTTATCTAAGATGTCTTTATATTTCAGTTCTCCCTCCCTCTCGCTCCTTCCCTCCTTCTCTCCCTCCCTCCCCCCCCCCTCTCTCATCTATCTTCATCATCAGTGGTGGGATTCCAAATTGTGCGCTACTGCTTTTGCATACTACTGGTTCGCTTTGATCAAAGATCACCTGAACTGTTCTTCAACTCAGCTGAGGCATGGCAATCTGCTCTGCCATGCAAATCAGCTGAGATAAAAATCAGTGAAATAAAGAACAGGAAAGAGAAGGGACGGCTGGGCAGGGCCAGCCAGAGGTGGTATTTGCCAGGACTCTGAAGGGACCAAAATTTCTGTTCCCATATGCCAAAACTGGTCCAAACCAGCTGAATACCACCTCTGTTCATTCTATCTGTCTGTCTGTCTGTCTGTCTGTCTATCTATCTATCTATCTATCTATCTATCTATCTATCTATCTATCTGTCTGTCTGTCTGTCTGTCTGTCCATCTGTCTGTCTATCCGTCCATCCATCCATCTGTCCGTCCGTCCGTCCGTCCGTCCGTCTGTCTATTTGTCTATCCATCTATCCGTCCATCCGTCCATCCATCCATCTATTATCTATCTATCTATCTATCTATCTATCTATCTATCTATCTATCTAT
>BLBF01000006.1:6890980-6906114 GCA_015471245.1 Laticauda colubrina | reverse complement strand
TATCTATCTGTCTATCAGAAAGATAGAGAACCAGACAGATGATAGATACAGTAGATAGATAAAGAGATAGCTATATTTATCTCTAGATGATAGAGATAGATAGTTAGATAGATAGATAGACAGACAGACAGACAGATAGATACTGTAAATAGATAGATTCTGGTTTCTTCAGTGCATGACTTTCAGAAGACCTTCCCTTTCTCCATTAGCAAACAGTGGCAACTGATTGAAGACATTTGCCTGAAACATCAAACCACTGTTTTGTTTTTGCTCCCCCCCCCCCCAATGCATCTTCTCTTCGGCTTGGAAACGTGACAGTTGCCATTTGTTATTAAAATATTCCCCATGGTGCCCCCCCCCTATTAAAGAGGAGAAGCGGAAGGAGAGAGAAAAAAAAGAATAATAATAACAACCCACAATAGTTTAGGCCCAGTTGTCTTCCTTACCCTTGCTAACAGAACGTATCAATGAGCAGTGATTGTGTCATTCCTTTATTCCCAAAATGTTCATTTTTATTTATAAATCCAAAAAGCAATTAAATTCTCTTTTATATTGCATTGTCCGGGTGACAGATGTGTGCTGGATAGTTGACGGCTGGCATAAATCAACGGCACAATCAAAAGCGCCTGTTTGACTCGAGAGTCCGTCTTTGGTGGCAGATGTCTCTTCAGACAAGGAAATCCTTCACGTTGGGTCTCATTTTGGCTTAACCTCTGTGCCTCAGTGTGACTTTGGAAGCTGACAGCTTGATTAGTTTTAGGACAGCTGGCTTTTCTTTCTCTTCCCACAGATATTTACCAAAGACAAACCAGGCTGGGAATTCTAGAGCATCAACCACATCAAATCTCCTCTCTCTAATAAAACATACCTGAAAAATAAGCAAGGGCACGAAAACAGGAAGTGACATAACTTGCTTCATTCTTTCTAGTAGAAACTTTGAGACAGGAACAAATTCAGGCAAGAATATATCAGTGTTTCATCCACTGAATGGACAGGAGGGTGTGGAGCAGTGCGGTGGCCTAGAGATGCTGCTTTTGCCTCACAACCAGGAGGCTGTGAGTTTGATCCTCAGTAGAAATGGATATTTCTCTCTCTGGGCACGTTGAGATTATATCTGCTGAATATAACTCTGCATTGGCGACAAGAAGGTCATCTGGCCAGTAAACACTCGGCTGCATTCAGTTGTCCAGACTCCACCCTGCAAGGGATTATGGGGTTATTAAAAGAGGTTGATGCTGATGATGGACAGGAGGGTATAGACGGTGTACAGCCAGAATTGCATTGACTTGATCACCATGACATAAGAAAAGATGTTAAGAGTTTCATTTGACACCTGAGAGCAGGACAAGAAGCAATGGATGGAAACTAATCAAGGAGAGACGCAGCCTAAAATTAAAAAGAAATTTCCTGACAGTTAGAACAATTGGTCGGTGAAATAACTTGCCACCAGAAGTTGTGAATGCTCCTGTGATGACCCGGGACATGACAAAAAATAACTAAGTCACAAAAATAGAAGAAAGTCCCTTTAATGCCTCCAACTTGGTCCCAATGTTCAATTATTTTTGGCAGGCTTTCAAACTCCTAAAGAAAACAGTTTACAGAGAGAGTAAATACACTCCACACCCAAAGTAAAGTTAATTCAAAATTTTAAAAAAACCAACATAAACCAGACTGAAGGAATTACTATGGCAGGCAAGGATAATTAATTGTAGACTTCTACCAGATAACGCAGCAATCACAGTTGGGAGGAAGCCGAACACAGATGAGCTCCAACAACAATGAACGTTTCCAGCACCTTTGCCATGCACAGTTTGTTCTTTCAACCAGTCCTCCCAGCTGCAGCCCATGAAGGGGATCAGGGCCCCTTCCTCCCCCATAGACCACACCACTCATGTTTCTCCTTTATCCACTCCTTCCTGTGGGCTCTAGGATGAAGAGGGGATGGGCCTTGGTCTTCCTCTGAATGCCCATCTGGCCTGTGCCCTTCCCCAGTTTCCTCCACAACCACTTGAGTCACACTCCAACTCCCTGTCAGCTGTTCCATCTCTCCCTCAGAGCCAGACTCCAACAGGGGCATTACAGCTCCAACACTGGAAGATTTTAAGAAGAGATTGAACAACCATTTGTCCAAAATGATGTAGGGTTTCTGTCTGAGCAGGAGGTTGGACTAGAAGACCTCCAAGGTCCCTTCCAACTCTTTTAAGTGCAGAGAAGAGCAACAAAGATGATTAGGGAACCAGAGAGGCTAAAACATAGGAAGAACAGTTGCTGGATGACTCTGGAGAGATTCTCCATCCTCCAAGTCATGATTGTCTCAAAGGTGCTTTTTCAAACGGTAACTGGACTTTATTTTATTTTTTCCTTGAAGAGGTTTCACTTCTCGTCCAAGAAGCTTCTTCAGTTCCTCTCTTCAGTCCAGTTCAGTTCAGAACTAAAGAAGCTTCTTGAATGATAAGTGAAATGTCTTCAAGGAAAAAGAAACTAAGTCCAGTTGTCTTTTGAAATGAATAATAATAGAATAAAATGCTTTATTGGCCAAGTGTGGTTGGACACACAAGCAGGGGTGGGATTCTACCAGTTCGCACCTATTTGCTAGAACCGGTTGTTAACATTCTAAGCAGTTTGGAGAACCGGTTGTTAGAAGAAATGGCTGGCCTAATCCTGTTAGGAAGGCAGGGAGGAAACATTCTGGTGTTGCTTACAGAAGCTGCCTCTCCGTTAACCCTCATTACATTCTTGGCAGGACTAGACTTCCTGTCTCAGGAACTTCTCTGGAGTTTTTTTTCCCCTCCTTTGCTGGTACTTTGCTCGTGTGGAGTGAGCATTCAAAGTTACAATGGCACGGAAAAAAGTGACTTATGACAGTTTTTCACACTTACGACTGTTGCAGCATCCCCACAGTCATAAAAGGCCAGGCAAGGAGATGCGTGCCTTGATGTGAGTATGTTGAGTTGGCCACGCCCAGCCAATAACATGACCACCAAGTCATGTCCACCCAGTCACATGCCCACCGAAGCCATGCCCACCACTTAAGCCACGCCCACAGAACTGGTTGTTAAAAATTTGAATCCTACCCCTGCACACAAGGAATTTGTCTTGGTGCAAATACTCTCAGTATACATAAAAGAAAAGATACAATATGTCAAGGGTCAAGAATCATAAGGTACAACAACTGAATGGGTTGAAGAAGTGATGTTAGACTTTGTTTCTGGAGGTTTTTGAGAAGAGACTGGGCAGCCATTTTTCTGGGATGGTGTTAAGTCTCCTGCTTGAGCAGGAGGTTGGACTAGAAGACCTCCAAGGTCCCTTCCAACCTCATTCTATCTAGATTCCAGATTTAAAAAAAAAGATTTTGCAATTATTGTGCTTCCTTGTCATTGAACCAGAGATGAAAGGATGTGCTTATCTGCTCAGCCAGGATTGCGTTTCAAGCATGTCTGTTTGCCTGGGTGTTTGTGTGTGTATAAAATTTGACATCCTCAAGCCAAAAGAATAGAATAGAATATAGGAATAGAATAGAATAGAATAGAATAGAATAGGAAAGAATGGAATAGAATAAAATAGAATAGAATGGAATGGAATGGAATGGAATAGAATAGAACAGAAACAAGAATAGAATAGAATAGAAACAAGAATAGAATAGAATAGAAACAAGAATAGAATAGAATAGAATAGGAAAGAATGGAATAGGGAATAGAATAGAATATAATAGAATAGAATAGGGAATAGAATAGAATAGGGAATAGAATAGAATAGGGAATAGAATAGAATAGAAACAAGAATAGAATAGAATAGAATAGAATAGAATAGAATAGAAAAGGGAATAGAATAGAATAGGGAATATAATAGAATAAGGAATAGAATAGAATAGAATAGAATAGGGAATAGAATAGAAACAAGAATAGAATAGGGAATAGAATAGAATAGGAAAGAATAGAATAGAAACAAAAATAGAATAGAAATGAAACAAAACAAGAATAGAATAGAATAGAAACAAGAATTGATAGAATAGAATAGAATAGAAACAAGAATAGAATAGAATAGGGAATAGAGTACAGTAGAAACAAGAATAGAATAGAAACGAAACAAGAATAGAATAGGGAATAGAATAGAATAGAATAGAATAGGGCATAGGATAGAATAGAATAGGGAATAGAATAGAATAGAATAAAAACAAGAATAGAGTAGAATAGAAACAAAACAAGAATAGAATAGAATAGAAACAAAAACAGAATAGAATAGAAACAAGAATAGAATAGAATAGAAACAAGAATAGAACAGAATACAATGCAAACAAGAATAGAATACAATGCAAACAAGAATAGAATACAATGCAAACAAGAATAGAATAGAATAGAAACAAGAATAGAATAGAATAGAATAGGGAATAGAATAGAAACAAAAGGAGAATAGAATAGAAACAAAATAAGAATAGAATAGAATAGAATAGGGAATAGAATAGAATGGGGAATTGAATGGAATAGAATAGAATAGAATAACAGAACAATTGGAAAGGATGAAATGGAATGGAACGAAATGGAGCATAACAGAATACAATAGAAAATGGAACAACAGGAAATAATGGAACGGAATGAAATGAAATGGATTGGAACAGAACAGAACAGATTAGAATAGAATAAAATAGTTTATTGGCCAAGTATGACAGAGAGACAAGGAATTTATTTCTGGTGCATACGCTCTCACTGCACATGCAACGTAACAATAACGTAATAACAAAGTAATAATAATCACAATATCAAAGTAATAATAATAATCATAACAATTATACCAATAAGAGAAGCTGGTGGAACAGATGGGAAGGATAAAAGTAATACAGCTGAATTAGATGGCGCAATGTAGTTAGACATAAGACAGTATATTTACAGCCTATAGCCTACAGATCTGGGCCATTTTATGGCCAGATTAAACCGGGGGGGGGGGGGGAAGCATTGATAAATTTAACTCTTCCTAAAAAGGAGGGCAAATGTGTGAGAGAATAGAACCTTTCTGATCTTCTTATCTAATTAAATTTATATTAGAAAATCAAATAAAAAATTTATGTCCAGCCTCACCAAAGTAGTCCTTTGTAGATGGACTTAAATTATCCCAGTGTTTAAATTGAGTTCATTTTACTGAGGGCATTTCATCAAGGATTTAATTAAGACTGAACTATATCGCTTAAAAAGTTGGTAATTTGGTGACCATCCTCCTAGCCATGTTGATTGAAGCTGGAAGAGGTGAGACTCCAATCTAAATTTTTTTTGCTATGTTAAGGTTTTGGGTCTCTGTTAGAGAATGGTCCGAACTCAAGGAATTGTTATTAAAACGATGTCTTCTTAATTTTTTAATATCTTCATTTCAAAGATATTATCTCCATTTGTAGCTAGTGATTGGCTTACTCTAAGAAAACAGGAAGGAAACAGGAAATTCCCTGTGACTTCTTTATGTAATTGGAAAACTATATTTCATCTTCCCCCCCAAAAAACACCCAAGTAATAAATACTTGTGGCATGATACCATATTGTATTCCTGCCCTTTTAATATGTCTGCACATGTATTTATTCTTACGTGTTTTGTTATTACGAACTGCCAAGAGCCCATTCATAATTGCAACAGGATATAAATCTGATTAAATAAATAGAAAAACCTGAAGAATGATTGCTGTTCTTTTTTTTAGTCCTTGAACCGAATGGCAATAACACCAGAACGCAAAAGCTATACCCAGAGAACCAAGGAAACAAGAAACAAAATGCAATTAAATCAATAATATCAATAAAATACAATTAAGGGCTCGGGAGTGGAGGGGATGGAGCTGCATGTAGTTTCTAGCTATGCAGTTTTCCTAGCAATCCATAAAACTGACAATTTCAACTGTGGGAGCACAAGCTATGTTTGAAAAACACACAATCATATCATGGAGGCCTTCTAGTCCAACCCTGTGGCCAAGGCAGGAGATCGTATACCATCCTGGTCCAGTGGTTGTCCAGTCTATTTTTGAAAGCCTCCAGTGATGAAGCACCCAACAAATCTGGGAGGCAAGCTATTCCACTGATTAATTGTACTCACAGTCAGAAACTTTGCCCTTACTTCGAGGTTGGGTCTCTCTTTCATGATCTTTTACCTGTTACTTCTTATCCTGCCCTCCAATGCTTTAATCCCCTCTTCTCTGTGATAGCCTCTACAAGTACTGGAAGACAGGTGTCATGCGTTCAATGCTGACATCATGTCCTCTCTAATCCTTCACTTTGATAGACTTGACATATCTAGCTTCCTCAACTCTTCAACATTCAAATTAGTCTCTCCAGATCAGAGGTGATAGATCAGAAGGTGATAGAATCAGAGGTCAGCAGGTTCTGACCAGTTCTGGAGAACAGGTAGCAGAAATTTTGACTAGTACGGAAAACCGGCCACCTCTGGCGCCACCCAGAGGTGGGATTCAAATTTTTTAACAACTGGTTCTGTGGGCGTGGCTTAGGAGGTGGACATGGCTTGGTGGTCATGTTATTGGCTGGATGTGGCCAACTCAATATCACTCACATTGAGGCACGCATCTCCTTGCCTGGCCTCTCATGACTGTGGGGATGCTGCAACAGTCGTAAGTGTGAAAAATGGTCATAAGTCACTTTTTTCCGTGCCATTGTAACTTTGAATGGTCACTCTACACAAGCAAAGTACCAGCAAAGGAGGGTAAAAAAAAACTCCAGAGACGTTCCTGAGACAGGAAGTCTAGTCCTGCCAAGAATGTAATAAGCGTTAATGAGAGGCAGTTTCTGTAAGCAACACCAGAATGTTTCCTTCCTGCCTTCCTTACAGGATTAGACCAGTAATTTCTTCTAACAACCGGTTCTCTGAACTGCTTAGAATGTTAACAATTGGTTCTAGCGAATAGGTGTGAATGTGTAGAATCCCACCTCTGGCCCCGTCCCCATCTATTCTCTGCCTCCTGAGTCCTAGCTGATTGGCTGGGTCTTCTTTTGTTGCCCTGCCTGGGAGAACAGAGCTGGAAAGCAGGTTAATGGGATGGGGAGGGAATGGGGATTGTATAATATCTTCCCCCTGCCACACCCACCAGGCCATGCCCACCAAGCTAAGCCACGCCCACCAAGCCATGCTCACTGAACTGGTCGTCAAAATTTTTAAATCCCACCACTGCTGCAGATCCCTTATCATCTTCGTTGGTCTTCTCTTCACACTTCTCACCTACCTGTTTCTGCTCAGAAAGTAGAAGAAGGAAGAGGAAAATGTAGGTAATATTTGAGGAAGGGCAAATGAGAAGTCTATGGAGATTCTTTGTATTCCAGATCATGGTTGTCCCAAAGGTGCCTTTTCAAGAGGCAACTGGACTTTCTGTTTTGTTTTGTTTTTCTTGGAAGATGTTTCGCTTCTCCTCTCTAGAGCTGAAGAATTGGCCAAGTGGTTCAAAACTGGATGCAATCTTCCAGGTGTGGCCTTACTTTATTAAAGTAGTATTCACACTGCACGTGATTTTGATTCTATGCTTCTCTTTATACAATCAGGGATTGTATTAGCTTTCTTGGCTGCTGCTGCATGTTGCTGGCTCCTGTTTAAATGATCGTCCACTAGGACTCCAAAGTCCCTCTCACAGTTACTGTTTTTGAGCCAGGTGTTCTTACCCAGATCCCCAAACACAACAAGCGTTTTGAAGTTAAATCAATGATTCTGTTATTGGGAGCATCAGCAGCCCGGGCAAAAAGTTTCTCTCTCAACACAGGCTAACAAGTCTGTCCAGCAGGGAGA
The DNA here is from genome assembly GCA_015471245.1 of Laticauda colubrina. Taxonomy (NCBI): domain Eukaryota; kingdom Metazoa; phylum Chordata; class Lepidosauria; order Squamata; family Elapidae; genus Laticauda; species Laticauda colubrina. Next base: position 6,898,356 of record BLBF01000006.1, on the reverse strand, counting down.
TGAATAGTTGTCTGCCTCACCTATTCATCTCCACCCCTTGCCTTTTATCCCCAGAGCTAGAGTTGGGCTTCACTAGCAATGGCTCTTCCATCCCAAGGACTGGCCCATCGACTGGCCCACTGCTCTCCTCTCCTCTACCTTCTGTGCATCCTCATGTCAGGCACTGGACCCAGCTGTTCCAACTCTTCCTCATCAGCCACCTCCAGACCTGGAGGCTGTTGACTCTCCATCTGAGGGCTGACGGGAGGCCCAGCCTTCACCTCTGTCTCTCTGCCAGTTCTATTCCCTCTCAGGTTGCCTTGATACCAACCTCCTCCTCATTTGATTCAGCTATTGGAGGGGCTGGTGACTGATAGGCCACAACACCAGGTTTTGCCTAACTTGTACTTGTGCCTTAGAAACTAAGATTTTTCAAATCAAGGCAGTCCACATTATTTGCAGCCATTCCTACCTCCTTTTGGAACTGCGCGCCCTGCTAAATGAAATGTGCCATAGATGAACCCATGAATAGTGAAGCAACAAAATAGAACAAAAACCTATGTAGAGCAGCAGCAATGGAAGAAGAGCAGTCCAAATTGGTCAGCAAGACCCATCGCTCTATTTGAGATCAGAGGACTGCTTTGCTATTAGAAAGCATGGACTTGCCTTGCTGCTCTTCCAGTAGAGTTCATTTTTTCTGTTTAGTGCGATGTAATATTCATACTATGCTCTCTAATCCATCACTCGTGTCTCTCAAGGGAGTAACGGCTTTCAGTAAATCAAAGCAATGTAATCTAATAAACTACGCATCTTTTTCCAGGGTAGTTGTGATGCATACACCAAATCTGTCCATGGCTTGCACTGCAGTGGGTTTGGGTGTTGCGTCGTTTGTCCGATGATCTCCGTGTTCCATCTGCAATTTAGGAGTGGGATGGAGGAGGCAGAGAAGTGTTGCAGTGGCCTAGAGGTGGAGCTCTCACCTCACAATCAGGAGGCTGTGAGTTCAATCCTAGATAGAGGCAGATATTTCTCTCTCTGGGCACAATAAGAATATATCTGCTGAATATAATTCCGCATCGGCAACGGGAAGGGCATCCAGCCAATAAATACTCAGCTACAGTCAGTTGCTCAGATTCCACCACACAAGGGATTATGAGGTCATTAAAAGAAGATGATGGAGGAGGCAGAGTGTCACCACAGGAGTTACATTGTAGGAAATATTGATCAAGGTGCAATCATGCTGTTGAAAAGTCTGTGTTGCTTTCACGAGGGTGTTTCCCACGGTCCTTGACTTACAACCATTCATTTAGTGGCCCTTCAAAGTTACAATGGGCCTGAAGCAACTTATAAGTGACATCACCATATTTCATGCTTATGATCGTTGCAGTGACCCCCTTGCTCTCCAAACATGTGATCAAACTTCAGATGCTTGGCAATGGGCTTGTATTTATGACAGTTGCAGTGTCCCTGGATCACAGGATCCTCCTGAATTCTGACAAGCAAAGTCAATGGAGAAGCCAGATTCACTTAACAACCAGGTTACTAATTCAAAGAACTGCAATGATTCGCAAGAAAGGTCACAATATGGGACAAAATTCACTGAACAACTGTCTTGCTTAGCAGTGCAAATTTGGGGCTTAATTGTGGTCATATATCAAGGAATACCTGTATCCCTGAATGATTGGAACATGGAACAAGGCCTACCCAAATGGACATTGTTATTTTCAATACACCTTGCAAATATTGCATTTAGAGTAGCATTTTATTTCACAGTAGAGATTGTTCCTACTTTGTTCAAGATTGTTCCAATGCTGTGGTGGCACAGTGCTTAGAGTGCAGTACTGCAGGCTCCTTCTGCTGACTGCTGATTGTCAACAGTTTGGCAGTTCAAGTCCCATTGGCTCAAGGTTGGACTCAGCCTTCGCTCCTTCCGTGGTCAGTAAAATGAGGCCCCAGATAGTTGGGGGCAAGAGGCTGACTCTGTAAACTGCTTAGAGAGGGCTGTAAAAGCACTGTGAAGTGGTGTATAAGTCTAAGTCAAGGGTCAGCAACCTGGGGCTCTGGACCCTCATGTGGCTCTTTCATTCCTCTGCTGTGGCTCCCTGTCACTGGTTGGCTCCACAATTGATTGGGCTTTTGGTTAGGAAAGGTAGAAGAAAAAGGACACCATGCTAAGAAGAGAGTCTATGGTGAAGGGACCAGACTTCTGGTTGGCTCCCGAATTGAACAGGGCACTTCCAGTTAAGATCTTTGTAGCTATTTGAGTGTTTAATGTTGCTGACTTATGATCCAACTGCTATTGCTATTCTTACAGTTATGAACATGCTAAATGATTGTGTATTTGCTGGTTCTCCGAACTACTCAAAATTTCCACTACCAGTTCTCCAGAACTGCTCAGAACCTGCTGAATACCCACCTCTGGTTCTCATGTTTATGTTTATAAAAATTATAAACCAATTGGAGTACAAAAAAAGTCAGAACTCAAATACTTATCTACCAGTTTTTTTTTCCTTTGCTTAATTTTCTTCTTCTTTTTAAATAGCATTTACAAATAACATTACTGTAGAGAGATGAGTATTCAGCATGAAGACTTAAATTCTCTTTCATACCATAAAAATAACTCCGTGTACTTTGACTACTAATAGTCAATCTTTTATTCATGTCATGCTGAGCATTAATTGTACAACTTTGGTAATTTTCCGAGTCCACTGATTGATATTATAGCTTTTGAAATTGCATCTTTGTTTTAAATAAGTTTAAAAGGGGGAATAATGGAATCAAGAAACAGCTTGTGCACTATGTTCTTTATGGGGTGAATGGAAAGACGTAGCAGTGATTCCAACCCCAAATTAAATCTGATTTTTAAACAGGGAAGTGGTGGGAAATAGAGGTAGGCCTCAACTTATGAACATAATAGAGCCTAAAATTTCTGTTGTCAAGTGAGTTTTGTCCCATTTTATGACCTTTCCTGCCAGAGTTGTTAAGTGAATTACTACAATTATTCTGTCAGGGCTCCGGCAGTTACCCCCATTTAAATCATGAGTCTTGAGATGAACTTCCAAAACTTAAAGAAGATTTATTAGGAGTAAACATGCCGGCACTGTCTGGGTGTAGCCAACTCTGAGGCACATCATTCATTGTCACCCTTGACCCTGGTTTTTCCCCACCCCGTGTCATGCTCTTGCTAGAATCATACTCTGAGAGAGAGGAGGAACAGCTGACAGAGAGTGGAGGTGTGGCTCTGGAGATTGTGGAGGAGGCTGGGCAGTCAGAGGAAGAACCAGGCCCATCCCCTCTTCATCCTTGGACAGGCAGGGAGGAATGGAGAAGGCAACAACCTGGCTTACGAGAGAGGAAGTGGCCATGATCCCCCTCACTGGTTGCAGCTGGGGAAAATAGTATACAAGAGAGATGGTTAAAACATGGCATTGCCAGAAGCACTTTGGGCTGAAGTTATCTTGGTTGACATCCTTCCAACAGACTGTGTCTTGTTATCTCCTTGAAGCTGGTAATTACTTATCCCGGTCCGTTGTGGAATTTCCTTCATTGTAGTTTGTTTTGGGTTTTTTATTTCACCTCTATCTGCTCATTAAGTTCAGATTGTATTGCTTTCTTTTAAAGACTATTTTTGAATTTTATCTCCAACTAAGAATTATTGAACAGTGGGGCCAAGTTGGAGGCATTAAAGGACATTTCTTTATGTTTTGGATTTTGTTATATTTGTGTTACACTCTGGGTCATCACACACCCCTTGGATGTATCATAATTCATATTCTTCAATGGAACACATCCATAGCCAAGAGTCATCAATCATGCTCTCCAGTTAGAATTTTGTCCAGCAGAAACTTCAGTCACCTAGTTATTATATTTTATGGAATTTATGGAATGCACTTTTGATTTGCAAGCTGCTGCACTGCTCCCACCTCCCTTTCTGTTGGCAACTCTAAAAAGACCATAGAAATATTTTACGAGTTGACATATTAAGTTAGTCACATGGTTGTTAAGTGAATCTGGTTTCCCATTGACTTTGCTTGTCAGAAGGTTGAAAAAGGGGATCACAGGACTCTGGGACAGTGCGACCATCATAAATAGGATCCAGTTGCCAAATTTCAACCACACAATCAAGTGAATGCTGCAACGGTTGTAAGTGTGAAAAAAACCCCCGATCATGAGTCCATTTCTTTCAGTGCCGTTGTAACATAGAACCATCACTAAATGAACTATTGTAAATGGAGGACTATCTCTAGTCTAGAACAAGCTCAAAAAAATCAGACAGCTTTCTTTTAAATGCAAAAATATTGATCTTGGCAACATATGGAAAATAGCCATTACGAGCTAATATGCAAGAGCTTGGCAGGATGTGAAGTAGTCCTTTTGCTGAATGGAGACCAATGAAAAAATAGTGGAACTTGGATAGTCACTAAAATATAAAATTGATGTTTGAAAAAGTAGAGGTTTTTGCAGAAAAGCTGGAAAGCATTGGATTTTTTAAAAAATATTTCAATTAAAAGAGAGCCAGTCTGGTCTAAAGTTTAGAAAGGCTAGAAAGCAGGAGATCTGAATTCTAATTCTACCTTAGCCATGAAAGGCAGTTGGATGACTTTGGGCCAATTACCAGGAGATGGTGAGTTCTAGTCCCACCTTATCGTGAAAGCCAGCTGGGTGATCTTGGGCTACTCAGTCTCTGTCACACCCCTGTCAGAATCTGATTTGGAGGGGAAGGCTGAGCAGCTGACAGGGAGTGGGAGTATGGCTCCATTGAATGTGGAAGAAACTGCGAAAGGGCAAAGGCCAGCTGGGCGGAGCAGGGCAGAGGTAGAACAAGGTAGAGGGAATTCGGAGGAAGACCCAGGGCCACCCCCTCTTCATCCTAGGGCACGCAGGGAAGAATGGAGAAGGGAGCAATGTGAGTTGCATGGCTTATGGGGGAGGAAAGGGCCCTGATTCCCTTCATTAGCTGCAGCTGGGAACACAGTGAATAAAAGAGGAAGCTGCACACAGCAAGTTGTTGAGAGCAAACGTGAATTTGTCTGGTATCATCATGGCTTATCTGTGGAACTGGCATCTTCCCAACTGTGTGTGTTTTGCTGTGCTTTCAAGACGACAGTTCCTTCACCTGACCTGTCAAATTAATTACTGCAGCATGTGTGAATTTTTAGTTACAGTTTGTATGTACTTTGTTTTTGGACTGAATTTCCTCCACTTAAAGATTGTTCTTGGAAGAGTTTTCTTCTCCAGCAAAAGATAACATGGACTTTGGGGGCAAAGTTGGAAGTACTAAAGGGACACTTCTTGATTATTTGACTGTGTTGCCTTTGTGCCATGCCCCCAGTCATCATAGTCTCTCTCAGACTAACCCACTTCATAGGGTGGTTGTTGTTGTAGGAAAATGGAAGGAGGAAGGTGTGATTTACAGGTTGGCTGCCTTAATTTATTTGTAAAAATAATAAATCGGGGTACATAATAAAGTGGGATACAAGCAAACAAACAAAACAATATCTTTTAAGGTAATCTTTGACTTACAACCTAACTAAACCCAATTTTTTTGTTGTCTTAGTGAGACAGTTATTAAGTGAGTATTGCCACATTTTATGACCTTTCTTGCTACAGCTGTTAAGTGAATCACTTCCGTTGTTAAGTTAGTAACACAGTTAATATATAAAGTTCACTTCCCCATTGATTTTGCTTGTCATAAGTTTCAAAATTGATTAGAGGACCTTTACTGTAAAATGTACATATGTATGTATATGTATATGTGTGTGTGTGTGCATGTGTGTGTGTGTGTGTTTGTGTGTGCATGCTGTTCAGCTTCCTTCGGGCATTATCCCACGTCATTGTAGTTGTGCTTTTAAAGTTGTAGCAATGTTTTGGCAGAATCTACAACTTTAAAAGCACAACTACAATGACGTGGAATAATGCCCGAAGGAAGCTGAACAGCATGCATGTGGGTGCCCGCGAAAACTTAAGAAAACAAATCTATCTATCTATCTATCTATCTATCTATCTATCTATCTATCTATCTAAATATATACATTTGTTTTTTTAAGTTTTCGCGGGTACTTACATGAATGCAGTTCATCTTCCTTTGGGTATTATCCAACGTCATTGTAGTGCTTTTAAAGCTGTAGCAACATTTCAGCAGAATCTCATCTGCCATCATCAGGCTTCTGTATTGAGTTTGTATGTGGGTCAGGCTATCACAGTCGTTGGTTTTAAATTTGAGGCTAGCCTATTGTTGTGCCAGGATGTTTTTTCTACAACTGTATTTATTCTACATCTGTACAGACAAAATCAGTAAGATACTACACAGGCATCACATCAAGACTGCCTTCAAAACAGACAAAAAAATAGCAGCCATCCTTAAAAACCCCAAAGACAAAATTGACCTGGAAAACCAAGGCATATACGAAATTCCCTGTACATCATGCCCGGCCACATACATTGGACAGACCAATAGAAGAATAAGTACCCGCCTAGATGAACACGAAAATGCAGTAAAAAAGCTGGAACACACCTCCTCACTAGTCCAACACATGAAAACCACAGGTCACAACATCAACTTCAATGGCACCAAAACCCTGGCCACTATAGAAAACCCCAGCCACAGAATCATCAGAGAAGCCATAGAGATTGAAAAAAGACCTGAAAGCAAGAATAGAAGAGATGATTCCACCAGACTGTCAATCATTTGGAAGCCTGCACTCTCAAATAGAAAGATCTCCACACCACAAAACAGACAAACACCTGAGCACAAACAGACTCCCTCTGATACCTCCAGCTCAAACACCCCCCCACCAGGCACCCAGATGAAACCTAGCTTCCTAATAGATAATAGCCATCCTTTCACACGAAGCCAAGCTGCACTGAAAGCCTCCAGTGCAGGAGCAGAGTGTTGCCAGCCAATCAAAGCCACAAATCAGACAGAAGAAACCAGAAGCACCAATCAAACAAACTCCAAGACCAATAAACGCAGACCAAGACTCCCAACCAATCAGGATGAAGGAAAAAAACCATCCTGGCACAATAATAGGCTAGCCTCAAATTTAAAACCAACGGCTGTGAGACCCTGACCCACATACAAACTCAATACAGAAGCCTGATGATGGCAGTTGAGATTCTGCTGAAACGTTGCTACAACTTTAAAAGCACAATGACAATGACGTGGGATAATACCTGAAGGAAGCTGAACAGCATATATCTATATATCTATATATTTGTTTTTTTAAGTTTTCATGGGTAATTACATGTGTGCTGTTCAGCTTCCTTCGGGTATTATCCCACGTCATAGTAGTGCTTTTAAAGTTGTAGCAACGTTTCAGCAGAATATCTATATATCTCTATCTCTATCTCTATCTCTATCTCTATCTCTATCTCTATCTCTATCTCTATCTCTATCT
>BLBF01000006.1:6876419-6888733 GCA_015471245.1 Laticauda colubrina | reverse complement strand
TGTTCTGTTCTATTCTATTCCTTTCCTGTTCTATTCTATTCTATTCTATTCTATTCTATTCTATTCTATTCTATTCTATTCTATTCTGTTCTGTTCTGTTCTGTTCTATTCCTTTCCTATTCTGTTCTATTCTGTTCTGTTCTGTTCTATTCTATTCTATTCTATTCTATTCTATTCTATTCTATTCTATTCATCTCATGCCCACAAACACTGCAAGTCCAGTCCACCTTGAATTCCCTTGTCCAATTTACACTGATTGTTTTGTTTCCGAATTGAACAAAGGCACTTGGCAAGGTTGCATCCTGTCACCTGTATATTCAACATGTACACAGAAAAAAATTATGAGAAGCACACATTTGGAGGAATCTACCACTGGGGTTGAAATTGGTGGTAAGAAGATCAACAACCTCCGATATGCAGATAATACAGTATTACTCAAGAAAAGCAAGGAGGATCTGGAATCCTGAGAGTCACAGACAAAAGTGAAACATTTGGACTGCCCTGTAATATCAAGAAAATTATATGACTACTGCAGAAAACACACAGAGTGCAGATCAACAATGAGACCAGCAAAACAGTAAAGGAATTCATCTTTATGGGCTCTAAAATTGGCCAAAGTGGTGACTGTAGCTCTCAGATCAGAAGACACAGAGCACCTGGTAAAAGGAAGTGACTGTTCGAAATTGCAAGGGCACTGTGCTCCTTCCCCCCCCCTCTCACACACACACAAACACACACACACACACACACACACACACACACACACACACACACACGTTCCCCAGTAGTTCCCTTCACCTAGCCTCAGAATTGTCCCAAATAAAGCCAGCCACAAGCAGACCAAAACAATTTGAATCCCACCACTGGTATAATGTTTGTTTGTTTGTTTTTTGGGTGTTTTATTTCAAGCTCACATGAAATTAGCGAAGAAGGAAGAAAAAAAGAGAAAGGAAAGGAAGGGAAGGGAAGGGAGGAAAGAAAGGGAAGGAAGGGAAAAGGAAAGGAAAGGAAAGGGGAAGAGAAGGAAAGGAAAGTGGAAGAGAAGGAAGGGAAAGGAAAGGACAGAGAAAGAGAAAGCAAAGGAAAGAGAAAGCAAATGATGAAAGAAAAGGAATGGGAAGGGAAAGGAAAGGAAGGAAAGCGAAGGAAAGGGGAAGGAAATGAAATATTGCCAGATGCTCAGCTGACATCTAGGGGAATGATGTAGGGGAAAAATGAGAAAATGGACTACTATGTACCTTATCTCACAGTCCTGAATGAATAACTGGGACAAAGAAATACACCTACCAACAGGTGTGACTCACAGACACATTTCTTTGGAAAGTGGAAATCTTCAGCACCGATTTCCATCAGCGTTACTCCGGCTGAAAAGCTGAGCAAAGTCAAATTGTTTTATCTGCATTTCTAATTCTATTTCTGTTGCCTTTCCTTTGGGATAAAGGCCTGTGACCTTATATTCTTTTTCCGACAGAGCACAAATGAGCATTGACACTACAATTTAATTGCTTCTCTTGCTGGTATGGAAACACAGTCAGTCAAGATATGGGAGTTGAGCATCAAAGGGAATGTGGCGATTTCATGAAAATATGAAGATATTTTTTTTTCAACTTAAGACCTTTTTTTTTTTTTTACAACTTAAGACCTTTACAACTTAAGACATCTTGCTAACTTAAGGGATCAAAGGATGTCTCCTGTGGCATGAAAGGGAGAAGGGGGAAAAAAAAGCCTTTGGGAGATTTTTCTCTGAGTAAAAGCTTACTCTCGCTTTGATTACTCCTCTGCATCTCAGGGGGATCACCTCACTGGTAAAATAGGCTCCCAAGATACTAAAAAGATCAGAGGCTGCTTCTCAGCAAATGTGCTTGAGATAAATAACTCACTTCCAAGTAAATACGAAAGAAACCCAGGGCTCTGAAAGAGAAAAGATTTCTGGCCTAAAATGCCACATACAAGCTTCAGAAACAAAAGATACAGATTTAACAGAGTTGGAAGGGACCTTGTAGGTCATCTAGTCCAGTGGTTGACAACTAGTGGGCTGGGGGCCACTGGTTGTCCATGAGAAAATTTTAGTGGTCCACATGTTGGAAGAAATATCCTTCTGGGTTCAGTTCCAAGTGGGGAAAAAGACACTGGAAACATGGAGGCTGTTTGTAAAGATGGTTTAATGGTGGACAGGACCACATGGCTTGGAGCTCCAAAGAAGGATGATTGCATGCTCTGAGGTGAAGAAAAAGATCAAGAAGGGTTGATATGTTGAGAGTGCCTGAGTTTTATAACCTTTGTTGGGATTTGAATTGGAGTTCATATTTTGATTGGTTATCAGACTCCCATAGGGCTATGCAGGGGCAACTCCATAAGATGTCCCGAGTTCCAGGTTTGGTTGAGCCTTGCTGGATGATGATGCACTGAAAGGGCTCTTGGGCAATTGGTATAGTTTTACTTGGAGATCTTTGTTATGTAAAGTATTCAGGCCCAGGCCTTAATGGCCCACCCATTAACAAAGGTGGGGGTGAGCTTCTGTGGTGTTTCTTCTCTTGAGTTTCTACTCTTTTTAGGGGAAACTGTCTACCTTTTTAATATTTCCTAGGATATTTCAATTTTCTAGGAGAGGGTTGGCTGCTAACTTCCTACACACAGAGAAATGTCCCCCCCCCCCCCACAAAGCACTCCTCCCAAAGTAATTAATCCAGGCTGTGCAGGAACATAAGGCTGCACCGCCTACATGGCTCGCCCACCCACCGGCCCCTACCCTTCAGCCGAGCGCAAACCTAACTTTGAGTAGAGCCACATGAGCTGGAATTGGAAAGTAAGACCAATGGTGGGGGAGGGAAATCTGCCCCGGGGTGGCTTGCTAATGTTGGTGGGTATGTCAGTCCCATATTCCAGAGCTGCAGTCATCACAGGACTGGCCCTTTGGTCATCCCAGAGCAGCTTCTCCAGTTCATGGCATGCCGATGCACCCGGGTGGAGGAGAAGCTGCTCTGGGATGACTGAAGGGCCAGTCCTGTGACTACTGCAGCTCTGGAATATGGGACTGACATTCCCACCAAGGTCAACAAGCCACCGTCAGTCAAAAGTCATATTAGTGGTCTGCGGGATTTAAAATTATGTGTCTGGTGGTCTCTAAGGTCCAAAAGGTTGGTGACCCTGGTCTAGTCCAACCCTCTGACCAAGCAGGAGACCCTATACAATTTCTGGCAGATGGCAGCCCAGACTCTTCTTGGAAGCCTCCAGTGATGAAACTCCCACAACTTCTGAGGGCAACTTCTGTTCCATGGGTTGGTTGCTCTCACTGTCAGAAAATTTCTCCCTAATTCTAGGTGGAATCTCTCCCTGATCAGCCTCTTTTAGATCTTGCCGAAGTTTTGGGAGTTTGGGTTGAGAAAGACCACTTGTTGTGGTTAGACGGCAGCAATGAGGATGACGTTCCCGAGGAGCCTGTGCTAGGTGCGAGTGAGAGCATGATGATTCATGGAAGAGCAGCACAGGTGACTCGGGAGTAAGAATGCAAATTAATTCCCTGGAGGGAGTTAATTAAACTCCCTCCAGGAATACAAGCCTGGTTTCAAATGGTTTTTGCCTTTGCAAAAGGCAAAAACGTTCGAAGGACTCAGTGTTGTGATTAAAGACTCTGGTTTATTTGAGGACTTCTGCCAAGGTTTTTCTAGTTGGACTAATTGGCTGCAAGCCATCTGTTATCTACAAAGAGGTTTATTTGTAGATTAAAGGCATGAAAGTTTGAGTTACTGAGTTTATCTGTGTTTGCTCTCGGGGAATCCGGCTGGGTCAGAGCACCACTATAAGTCCTCGACTTATGGCTACCAACGAGTCTGACAATTCCATCACTGAGCGAGGCATTTGTTCAGTGAGTTTTGCTCCATTTTACGATCTTTCTTGTCCCAGTTGTGAAGCAAATTGGGCACAGGAAGCGGGAAAAAGTGCAACTTGGTGACATCACGCACAACAAGCCATTCCGCTTTTCATCCACAGGTGGTACCTGAAAAAACCCCCCAGCAGTCCTGGATAAGACTAATTGAATGTCCTGTGATTTATTTAATCCACTTTAATGCTAGCCCAATTATTCCTTTTATGTGCCATTAAATTGAAGAACTGAATGTTCTGTTCCTTGAATCTTAGATACACTTAAGAACAAAGTGATGCTATCTTTGTTTTGCAGTATGGTGCCACAGACCTTTCCCTAACAGCTAAGTCTAGATTTGTCCCAGAGGTGGGTCTTCAGCAGGTTCTAACCAGTTCTGGAGAAACAGTAGCAGAAATTTTGAGTGATTTGGAGGACTGGCAAATACCACCTCTGACTGGCCCTGCTCCCATCTCTTATCTGCCTCCCGAGTCCCAGCTGATCAGCTGGTTCTTCTTTGGTTGCCCTGCACAGGAGAATGGAGCTGGAAAGCAGGTTAGTGAGGTGGGGAGGGAATGGAGATTTTGCAGTAACCTTCCCCTGCCAGGCCCATCAAGCCACACTGACAGAACTGATAGTCGAAAAAGTTGAATACCACCACTAATTTGTTCCAGTGGTTATGGCATCTGGTTAAAATGCAGGGGACATTGAGTTCAAATTTTGCCTTAGCCATGAAATCCAGCTGGATTACTTTGGGGCAGTCATACTCTCTCTGTCATTCCAACTCACCACACCGAATGGTCATTGTTGTGGGGAAAATAGGAGGAAGAAGATATGTGGGATATGTTTGCCACCTTGAATTATTTGTAAAAAGAGAGAGAAAGAGGGAGGGAGAGAGAGAGATAGAGAGAAACAAATAGATATGCCAAGGGTGTTTTTTTCAAGAGGCAACCAGACTTTCTGGTTTTTCTTTGAAGATGTTTCGCTTCTCATCCAAGAAGCTTCTTTAGCTTCTTCCGAAGAGCTGAAGAAGGGAGGTAGAAAAGAAAGAGAAAGAGAGAAAGGAAGGAAGGAAGGAAGAATAGGATGGAGGGAGAAATGAATGAGGAAGGAAGGAAGGGAAAAATGAAAGAAGGAGGGAGGGAAGAATGAAGTATGAGAAGAAGGAAGAATGAGTGGGAGGGAGGGAGAAATGAAAGAGGGAGGAAGGGAGAGAGGGAGGGAAGAGAGAAGGAAGGAATAAGGAAGGAAGAGAGAGAGGGAGAGAGGAAAAGAAAGAAAGAAGAAATGAATGGGAGTGGATAAAGATGGAGGAAGGGAAGGGAAGGAAATGGAGAAAACAAGGGAGGGGAAGAATGGGAGGGAAGGAAAGAAAGAAAGAAGGAAGGAAGGAAGATTATAATTACTTCAGGACATAATATTCCATTTTATAAAAAAGAAGGTTTAACTCTAACCCATACACAAACCTCTGCTTCAAAAAGTTAATGGAGCTTGACCATTAGTATCAAAATTGATCATTTCCCCCTTTCCTCCTACTTCCTTTCCATGTTTGAACTAAGTTTGCCTTTAATCGCTGCTGAATTGGTCCATACTCGGCTTAACCACTGCTCCATAGAGCAGAGAATAGTGTTCTACCGAAATGCAATTTCTCTGGACACAGGAGATTATTGATTTCCTATAATCTTAAAAGCCCAAACTACGTATTAATTCAGCCACACATTTTTTGAAAAGGGAAACTTAAGTGGCCTGTTTCTATTCCATGCAAAGGTTAGCTGCGGGCTTTTGTCCAAAATGCGCTTTCAATCTTGAATGTTTTAGGCTGAAATCTATCTGCTTTCAAAATTGCTAGAAGCATTAAAAAGCCATAAAGGCAAAGAATAGAAAAAGCATTTTTTTTTTCTTCTCCAAAATAAAAATGGCTAATTTAAGCATGCTTAAAAAAAACCCCACAGATGACATCATAGCAGTAACTACATGTTAAATGCAACTCAATAGGGCCCAAATAGAGAGAGAAAAGTAGAATATTTGTGCAGGTTCAACATGACCACAATTGATCCCACAACATTGTTCAACATGACCACAATTGATCCCAACATTTCTGTTGCTAAGCGAGACCTTAGTGAAGTGAGTTTGACAACTTTTACTGCCAGAGTCATTAAGTGAATCACCGCAGCTGTTCAATTAGCAACCCGGTTGTTAAGTGAATCTGATTTCCCCATTGGCTTTCCTTGTCAGAAGGTCACAAAATGATTCCTGAACACTGCAACCATCATAAATATGAGTCAGTTGTCAAGCATCTGAACATAAATCACGTGACCACGGGGATGCTGCAACGGTCGTAAGTGTGAAAAATGGCCACAAGCAGGGGTGGGATTCAAAAACTCCCATCAAGTGGTTCGCTGCCCAGTTTTCTGGGTGGGTGTGGCCATGGTGGGTGTGGCCAACTGGAACTTCCTGTTTCCGGCTTCCGGTGGGCCTCCAGAGCCCGGGAGATGCCATTTTCGCCCTCCCAAGGGTCCAGAGGTTTCCCCTGGGCCTCTGGGAGGGTGAAAATGGCCTCCCCTGGGCTCTGGAGGCCCATCGGAAGCTGGAACCAGAAGTTTCTAGACTTCTGGTACTTCTGGAAGGCCCATTTTCCCCCCTCACAGAACCTCCACGTGGACCCTGCATTTACCTACATCACGTGGAAATTCCTGGGAGGGGTGTGGTGGGATGGCGGGGGGGGGAGCAGCCAGTCGGTTGAAATACAGGTTCGATGAACCAGATGTAACTTTAACATCTGGTTTTCTCAAACCGGTCCGAACCGGTAGAATCCCACCCCTGGCCACAAGTCACTTTTCCATTGCCATTTGGAACAGTCCCTAAATGAACTTTTGTAAGTCAAGGACTACCTGTATAGCTTTAAGGTGACAATGGTCAAGGTGCAGCACAATTTTGAATATAATTATGAATGTGTTGATGGTTTTATGCCTTCTTAATTTTAAAACATTACAACTATTCAACTATTTGCAAAGTCTGCATGACTATTCCTGTTAATCTTCTCATCACTCCTTATCACCCATCCCCTCCCACTTGTGACTGTGTGACTGTAACTTTGTCGCTTGTATCCTTACAATTTTTATTGAGTGTTTCCTAGTATGATTTGATTGCTTATTGTACCCTATGACTATCATCAAGTGTTGTACCTTATGATTATTGACTCTTGACGAATGCATCATTTCTTTTATGTACCCTGAGAGCATTTGCACCAAGACAAATTCCTTGTGTGCCCAATCACACTTGGCCAATAAAGAATTCTACCTTCTATCTATCTATCTTCTCCACGTGCTGCTTATATATTGATGCTATCCTCCACTGCATAAACCACTTAGAAAGGGCTGTAAAAGAACTGTAAAATGATATATAAGTCTAAGTGCTATTGCTATCCTGGACAAATGGTTATGCAGTCTTTTCTTGAAACCTCCAGAAATGGAGCACCCACAATTCTGGGAGGCAAGCTTTGTTTAATTGTTAATTGTTCTCACATTGCATTTATTGATTAACTGTTCTCTCTGTCAGGAAATTCCTGCTTATTTCTAGGTTGGATCTTCTTCTGCTGATCAGCTTTGACCCATTGCTTCTTGTGCGGTGGTGGTATTCAGCAGTTCTGACCAGTTCTGGAGAACCAGTAGCAGAAATTTTGAGTCGTTCAGAGAACCGGCAAATACCACCTCTGACTGGCCCCACCCCCATCTAGTCTCCTCCTCCCAAGTCCCAGCTGATTGGCTGGGTCTTCTTTGGTTGCCCTGCACAGGAAAACGGAGCTGGAAAGCAGGTTAGTAGGGTGGGGAGAGAATGGAGATTTTGCAGCACACTTCCACTGCGAGGTCCACCAAGCCACACCCACCAAGCCACAACCACACAACCGGTAGTAAATTTTTTTTGAATCCGACCATTGGAGGAGATGCTGAGAGTTTTATACTTTCTGGCTTTGAACTTCCTGGGGCACAGAAAGATTATCCTGATTGGTTGCTATCAGAGGTCATAGCTAGCTTTGTAAGTTGTCTGTGTGCTAAGTTTGGTTGAACCTGACTGGGTGGTGCAATGAAGGGCAATGAAATGGCTCTGCCTGGAGGAGGTAGATCTTTGTTATGGTGAATAGATTGGCCCAGGCCTTAATGGCCCATTAACAAAGGTGGGGGACGGTTAAGTTTCTGCCTCTCTGAGTTTCTACTTCACTTTTAGGGGAAATATTCTGCCTTTTTAGTATATCCTAAAATATTTCATTTTGCTAGGAGGGAGCTGGGTTTGAACTTCCAACAATAGCATGCTGGTCATGTTTGAGAGCCAGATCACAAGACATTGCTTCTTGTGTCAGAAAGTAAGAATCCAGTTATTTTTGTCAACTGTCTGTTAGTTCTGGGGGGACTCCTAGATTAGGCTACTATTTATTGTTTGAGTATTACCTTTTCCTTCCATATTTATCTCTTGCAAGTCCCTGAGCTATTTCTTTAAGGACGGCATTCATTCCCATTCTGAATTCTAAGTCTAATTCCATCCATTGAGAGCCTGTAAGCAGCATAAACAGGCTGAAGTAGCTTCCTTCCACTGACTTGTTTAGGGAAAAGAAATTCAGGATTATAAGTGCTGAAGGGTGTATTGTGTGATAAGGGGACCACTAAGATTGGACTGGCAAGTTCGAGTAGTTTGCAGATGTAACCCCTGAAGCAATATATTCACTATCCAAGCCACACTTGGGATCTGCTGTTTTTTTATTTAATGAAAAGAAAAGAAAAGTGCTTCCTCTTATTTTTGTTACAAGCATCTTATGCATTTCATTCCCCTTTGTCCAGTTGCTTGGAAGCAGATGTTTCTTTTCATACTGTGGTTGAGCTGCAGAATAATTTAGCAAACTGAGATTCAAAAAGAGAGAGGGGGGGATTTTTCCTTCAGCTCAGGTGGGTGGCAAGCGGAGGAAAGACAAACAACCAATTCTCCCAAGAAATATGGGAACTATATTTACAATCGGGAAACGCGCAGCACGAAAACCGAATGTACACATCTGCTTTGGAATAATCACAAATTCTCCATACCGTGTTCAAAAAAGCCTGTCAAAATAATTAGCATACTAATGGCCACATGGGGTAAAAAATAAATAAAATTGATTTCTGGGTCAGTAATTGGCAGGAGGAGGAACTGAAGCTTTCTGTGACAGCAGGAGGAATTTCTTGGTTTGGCCTTTCCAGAAAAGAGCTTTACCACCCAGGGTGGCACAAAAATTCAGGAGTCGGGTGGCACCTTTTAAATAAGCTTTTGTGACCCTTGATTGGAAAAGGACTTGTTTCTATAAGTCCATTTTAAGAGACATGGCCAGCAGCTAAGATTACATATTAGGATTAGCATTAGATTTTTCCCACAGGTTTTATTTGGGGCGAGATGGGAAAAAATCACTCTCACTTGGTTTGTGGTAGTCGGTTGTCAAATGCTGTATTTGGATGAGGGCACCATACTTTAAAGGTGAATTGATGGACAGGACACTGAGGATGATTTAAAGCCAATTAACAATTAATCTAAGATTGCTTCCCAGAATGGTGGGTAGCTCCATTACTGTAGGTTTTCAAGAAAAGATTGCAATAGCAACATCATTTTGCTGTGTTGGAAGTTAACACCAACCTCTTTCCTAGAGAAATGAAATATTTTAGGATACAGTAAAAAGGCAGAATATTTCCCCTAAAGTAGAAAAACAAGAAGATTGGCTTATAAAGATCTCTAAACTTCTAGAGTTTTCTTAATAAGAAATAGAATAGAATAGAATTCTTCATTGGCAAGTGTGACTGGGTATACAAGAAATGTGTCTTGGTGCAAATGCGCTCAATGTACATAAAAAAAAAGATACATTTGTCAAGAGTCTAGAATCATCAGGTACACCACTTAATAATAGTCAGAGGGTACAATAAATAATCAAATCATACTAGGAAACAGTCAATATAAATCATAAGGATACAAGCAACAAAGTTACAGTCATACAGTCACAAGTGGGAGGGGAGGGGTGATAAGGAGTAAGGAGAAGATTAATAGTAATAGTAGTTCAGACTTAGTAATAGTTGGATGGTGTTGAGGGAATTATTTGTTTTGCAGAGTGATGGCGTTTGGGGAAAAACTGTCCTTGTGTCTAGTTGTTCTGGTGTGCAGGGCTCTACAGTGACGTTTTGAGGGAAGGAGTTGAAAAAGTTTATGTCCAGGATGTGAGGGGTCTCTAAATATTTTCACAGCCATCTTTTTGATTTGTGCAGTTTACAGGTCCTCAATTGAAGGCAGTTGGGTAGTAATTGTTTTTTCTGCTAAGTCCTAATTACTCTCTGAAAAGTCTGTGTCTGTCCTGTTGGGTTGCAGAACCAAACCAGACAGTTATAGAGGTGCAGATGACAGACTCAATCCTTCCTCTGTAGAATTACTATAAATGGAAACCAAACATGTCACTAAATTCCTCACAAAGCCCTTTTGCATTGTCAACACAGACGTATCTTATGATGAGACACTAAAGAACCATGTATATTGAACCTCGAGGGGAGAAGGGGGTATGGTAGCATCTGAAGGGATGTCAGATAGAAGTGGAAGATCTGTTGTTTTCAGAGTGCAAGATGTAGGCTATTGAATTAAAGGAACAAGAACCTGGGTTTTATTGGGATTTTAGGAAATGACTTCCTAGCATATCAGCAGTTTGATAGTAGAATCAATTCCCCAAGACCTGGTGGGCTCTATTGCAATCCAGCAAAGGTTAGACAGCTATTGAGGGGGGACATTTTAGTATGAATTCTTCCACAAAGCAGGGAGTTAGACCGGATGGGAAAAATGGCTCTTCATTCTGTGGTTTTATTACTAAATAAAGATATTGATCTCATTTGATTCCTGGACAAGCTATGCTATAGGACCCTTGTCTGCTTAGTGGTTGAAGTATTGACATTCTATGTGGATGGGCCTAAGGTCAGCCCCACTCATGGGATATCTGCAGGAGATCGAAAAGTCAGCTTGTACAAAGTAGGTGGGACTTTGATTGCACAATTATAGCTCTCCTTTGACTTTTAGAATAGGGTAGAATAACAGAGTTGGAAGGGACCTTGGAGGTCTTCTAGTCCAACCCCCTGCTCAGGCGGGAAACCCTAAAGCATTTCAGACAAATGGCTGCCCAGTCTCTTCTTAAAAGTCTCCAGTGTTGGAGCATTCACAACTTCTGGAGGCAAGTAGTTCCACTGGTTAATTGTTCTAACTATCAGGAAATTTCTTCTTGGTTCTCGGTTGTTTCTCTCCTTGATGAGTTTCCATCTATTGCTTCTTGTCCTGCCCTCAGGTGCTTTGGAGAATATCTTGACTTCCTTTTCTTTGTGGCAACCCCATAGATCTTGGAACACTGTTATCATGTCTCCCCTAGTCCTTCTTTTTGTCAGACTTGGCATACCCAGTTCCAGCAACCGTTCTTTATATGTTTTAGCTTCCAGTCCCCTTATCATATTGGTTGCTCTTCTCTGCACTCTTTCTAGAGTCTCAACATCTTTTTTACATCATGGTGATCAAACCTGGATGCAGTATTCCCAATGTGGCCTTATCAAGGCATTATAAAGTGGTATTAACACTTCACGTGATCTTGATTCCATCCCTCTGTTTATGCAACCTAAAATTGTGTTGGTTTTTTGGTCTTCCCTTTTAGACAACTCTTTAGGAAGAGCTGGAAAATATTGTCAGGAATCTTGAAAAGCCCCTAGCAGAGATTGAACAGTGCAGCAATAGATAGACAAAGAGTTTGACTTAAAGCAAAAGCTGTTTGAATGTTACATACCTCCAAAGCTCTCAGTATCTTGAAGGGATGACTGCCTACCCAAGAAACACTTGTTACTACAATCATCACAAAAGCTTTGCAAAATGTTGAATAGGAAATGAATGTTCCACTTATATAGCAAGTTAGGCTCTAAACAGAGTACAGAAACGAAGGTCGTAAACAACACTCATTGAATCCAGGCTTCAAACAAACAGAAAGCTAGAGTTTTTAAATGTTAATTTTCAACCTGCGATTTCTATCTCTATTTTATAATTCATGTCTTTCTGCTAGGAACTTGCAGAAAAAAAAGCTTTTGACTTGACAGCATAGCATTGCCTGAAATATTAAATTGCAGCAAATAATGAAAAGGCTACATAACTCTTTCAAATTCACTTGAGATGACATTTACAGTAGATGGTTTGTGTGCAGTGTAAGATCAGAAATAAATAATTTTCTGCGGGGAGGGAATCCATAATCTATATGTACAGTTGCTTTGAAGAGTAGAAAGTTAGAACTCCTGTATATATTTTGCTGGGCTCTTTGAAGTTTGTCTCAGAATGTTAGTAATACAAAATATACAAAACATCACACAATGCTATATTATCGGATATGTAACCCTTCCTTCCTTCCTTCCTTCCTTCCTTCCTTCCTTCCTTCCTTCCT
>BLBF01000006.1:6847140-6864159 GCA_015471245.1 Laticauda colubrina | reverse complement strand
GTATATGTCACTGGTGGTATTCACAAACTTTTATTACCGGTTCTGTGGGCATGGCTAGGTGGGCATGGCCATGTGACTGGGCGGGCATGGCTTTTTTTGTAGCCCACACCCATTTTGGGGAGCTCTTCAGCCACAGAGGAGCCTCTGGGAAGGGGGGCGTTTTTGCTCCCCTAAGGCTCCTCTGGTGCTCAGGAACAAAAGGAACAGAGCATGGGAGGGGTATGCAGCACCCTTCCAAGCTCAGTTTTGGGAGCTTCCTTGCCTCAGAAGAGCCTCTGGGGGGCATTTTTGCTCTCCTAAGGCTCCTCTGGGAGGCAAAAAATGGAGGGTGAGCCCCTCCCTCCTTTTTTTGCCTTCCTGGGCCCCAGCAAGGGGAATCCCAGCACAGCTGATTGTATGAACAGCTGATTGTCAGGAGAGAAAAAAAAAGAAATACCTTAGGTGAATGTCAGGTAGGTGGGCGAGGTGAGTGAGCATCGGGCAGGAGGGTGACTGGGTGGGGGGGGGGGGGGGTGAGGCCAGCCAGGATTTACTACCGGTTCAATGACCCTCACCAAATTCTTGCTACCGGTTGACCTGATCCGGTATGAACCGGCTGAACATGTACTCTTTCCTCCAAGGTCCCTTCCAGTCCAAACTATAATATTCAGAGCATCTGAATAACAGAATTGGAAGGCTCCTTGGAGGTCTTCTAGTCCAACCTCTTGTTCAGATAGGAGACCTATACCATACCAGATAAATGGTTGTCCAATCTTTTTTTTTTTAAAAAAAAATCCAGGTGATGGAGCACCCACAACTTCTGGAGACAAATTGTTCCACTGGTTCATGGCTCTCACTGTCAGGAAATTTCTCCTCATTTTTAGGTTGCTTCTCTCCTTGATTAGTTTCCATTCACTGCTTCTTCTGCTGCTTTCAGCTGCTTTGGAGTTTAGCTTGACCCTCTCTCTTTTGTGGCAGCTCCTTATCTTTGTTAAACTAGGCCCATGATGCCAACACACAGAGCCCTCTCTGTGGGCATGTGAGCCATTGCCCCAGCTCAGCTCTGCTGTGCATGTGTGCATGCCTCCTGCCAGCCAGCTTGTTTTCGGGTCTCTGCCGTGCATGCACAGGGACTGGTGTGCATGTGGGGATTGGGGGGCATATGCAGGGATGGGCACATGCACGGAGGATGTGTGCACATTGCATTTTGGGGATGTGTGCGCACATGCATGCTTTGGGCACTCGGTGTTAAAAAGGTTAGCCATCACTGAACTAGCCATAATCAATTCCAGTAATCATTCTTCATATGTTTTAGCCTCCAGTTCCCTAATCATCATTGTTGCTCTTCTCTGCATCCTCTCTAGAACCTCAACACTGTTGGAAAATTCCTCCTTAGATAACCTTCCATCCGTGACTTCTGGTCCTGCCCTCCGCTAAATAAATATTGTCTGATTGTGCACCTTTTGCGAAGAATAGTTGACGCTGTCTGACCATATACCATTTAAGAAGAACCGTTGTGGTATCTAGGGCAGGTCTGTCAAATTCAAGACCCACAGGCCACATCTGCCCTGCGGGGTGCTTCGATCTGGCCCATGGGGATGCCCTGGAAACAATGAAGGACCAGCCCATGGAGCCTCTGACAGCAAAAATGGAGGTCAGGAGGGCGTGTCTCCCAGGCTCTGTTTTCTGCCACGATGGTCTCCTGCAGCCCTCTGCCAGTCAAAACGGAGCTTGGGGGAGGCCATGTGTGGCCTGCCCATGGTCTGTTTTCATTGATAGAGGGCTGTAAGGGACTATTTTGGCTGAAAATAGACCCTCAACAAGTGATGTCAAGCTGACCATACCCCGGCCACGCCCCCCATGGCCGCACCCTCCCCATGGCCCCCTGATGTCAAACACAACCCTGATGAGACCCTTAATCAAATTGAGTTTGACACCCCTCATCTAGAGTATCAAACCATCACACCAAGTTGGAAATAACAGATAACAGATAATTAGAGTTGGAAGGGACCTTATAGGTCATCTAATCTCCTGCCCAAGCAGGAGACCCTACACCATTTCTGATAAATGGCAGTCCAATCTCTTCTTGAAGGTCTCAAGCGATGAAGCTCCCACAACTTCTGAGGGCAACTTCTGTTCCATGGGTGGATTGTTCTCACTGTCAGAAAGGTTCTCCTTATTTCCAGGTTAAATTCCTCCTTGTTCAGTTTCCATCCATAATTCCTTGTCTGGCCTTCAGGTGCCTTGGAGAATAGCTTGACCCACTTCTCCTCTCTGGCAGCCCCTCAAATGTTGGAAAACTACTATCCTCTCTCCCCTAGTCCTTCTCTTCCCTAGACTAGCCAGGCCCAGTTCCTGCAACTGTTCATCGTATGTTTTACTCTCCAGTCCCCTGATCATCCTGGTTGATCTTCTCTGTACTTTTTCTAGAGTCTCAACATCTTTTTTATAATGTGGTGACTAAAACCAGATGCAGTACTCTAGGTGTGGCCTTACTACTACACTCTATAAAGAGTGGTATTAGTACTTCCCTTGATCTTGATTGTATCCCTCTGTTAATGCAACTTAGAATTGCATTAGCTTTTTTGGCTGCTGCTACAAACTGCTAGCTCATATTGAGCTGGTTGTCCATTAAGACTCCAAGCTCCCTCTCAAATAACTTTTGGATGTTTTTTTCCTGCTAGTCTAAAGGACAGGAGGATGTCCAGATAGAATTGATCATTCCTCCAGCCAAAATTCATACACAAACACACAACTCGGAGCCATAAATGCACTCCTCAACATGGTTTATAAATACTGGCACTTATATTTCATTATGGGATAATAGGCAATTAGAGACCAGAGGTAAAGATTCTGTATGCGCTCCAAATAGCAATTGTTGACCCAGTTAATGTGTCTGTTTCTAAAATCTCAGGTGTTTGTTCCATTAATGGGTGACTGGGTTAAGTATGTTGTAGGAAAAGGGCCAAGGGTCAATGTATTGGGATAAAAAGGTCTAAATAAAACAAAAACAAAAATGGGAACCTGATGGAAGATTAAATATGCTTTACCTCTTTTGTTGCAAAGAACTGATTTTCCATTTGCTTTTTTCTACCCAGAATCCATGGAGAAACATATTTTATATTTAGACATTTGCATATTTGTACTGATATTAGTTGTCATAACTTTATCATTGAAGTTTTTAACTGGAAGGTTTTATTAAGCCTCTATTTTACTATTTGTACACTGTCCAGAGCCTGTGACAACTGAGATGACAGATAAATTGTATGATTGAATAAAAATAAAATGTGGGAGTCCTTGGTGCTCTCTGTGCTTGGTTGTTTACTCTCAGACATTTCATTACCCAACTAGGTAGAAGGGAGTGGGACTTGTGGAGAAGGAGAAAGGAGAGGAGGAGAAGGGGAAGGAGGAGGAAGAGGAAGAAGAAGAAGAGGAGGAGGAGGAGGAGGAGGAGGAGGAGGAGGAGGAGGAGGAGGAGGAGGAGGAAGACTACAAGGTCCTTGGTGGTCTCTCAGCTTGGTTGTTTTCTTGCAGACATTTCATGGTCCAACTGGATAGTAACATCAGTGCAAGAAGGGAGTAGGACTTATGAAGTGATGAGGAGCAGGAGGAAGGAGGAAGGAGGACTAGGTAGCAACATCAGTGCTAGAAGCAGTGATGAGATCCAAAATTTTTACTACCTGTTCTGTGGGCTTGGCTTGGTGGACGTGGCAGAGGAAGGATACTATAAAATCCCCATTCCCTCCCCACCCCACTGACCTGCTTTCCAGCTCTGTTCTCCTGTGCAGGACAACAAAAGATGATCCAGCCAATCAGCTGGGACTTGAGAGGCAGAGAATAGATGGGGGCGGGGCCAGTCAGAGGTGGCATTGGCTGGTTCTCTGAACTACTCAAAATTTCTGCTACCGGTTCTCCAGAATAGGTCAGAACCGGCTAAATGCCACCTCTGGCTAGAAGGGACTTGTGGAGAAGAGACTTGTGGAGAAGGAGAGAGGAGCAGGAGGAGCAGGAGGAAAAAGACTACGAGATCCTTGATGATCTCTCAGCTTGGTGGATTTCATACAGACATTTCATTACCTAACTATCTAGCAACATCACTGCTAGAAGGAAGTGGGTCACCCCATGGGAGTCTGACAAGTGCCAATAGAATACATTTCTTGCACAGGAACAGGAAGCTCAAGTGCAAAGCTTGAAGAGAAGGCATAAAAACTCCTCACTCTCAACTTCATGTGGTCAGCCTTCATTTTGTCTCCAGTGCCTTTCTCCTGACTTGGATGTGGACCTGGAGATTTCTTCCAACATGCAGTATACCTTGTTTTAATTGTGATGCTTCTGACACAGATAATAACGCCTGCAAATTTCTGCTAATTCCTAATCGAGTCTAAAATAAGGAGACTATTCTCATCCACTGGGAAAGATATCACCGTGTCAGCGAACTCTTTCCCTCCAATGCTGGTAGCTGCTTTTAAGAAGCATTACAAGATTATTTTCTGAGGATTTGGGGGTGGGAATTTGTTTTGTGATAATGGAATGGAAAATGTATGCTAAATTGGTGAGGAAATTAACACCTCCCTACCTTTGTTCACTGCCATCAGTTTCTAATGTGTGTTCTTTAATTAGCTTCATGGCTTTAAAACAAAATAATTACTCACAGAAGTTTACTGTAAATTAAATGTGCTACTGAGTATTATTAAAAACACTTTAACTTAAATGCTAATCCCTCTTTCTTTTTGCCAGAAAAAACAAAACAAAACAGAATTATTTGCAGCTTCCAAGCCTTGAACAGCTTTAACTAATTTCTCAGCCTTGCTGCAAAACTCTTTAACGACATGCAGATGAAGATAAATTCAGGATCCAGTGCAAGAGCTGATAAGGGATGGGGAACTGGAGGATTTTGGACATTTAAAGTATTCCAAACAAATCATCATCTTCACTGAACTTCCTAATCCCTTGCGGGGTCGAGTGTGGGCACTGAATGGAGATAGCAGAGTGTTTTAATGGCCGGATGCCCTTCCTGTCACCAGTGTGGAATTTCATTCAGCAAATATATTCTCAGTGTACCCAGAGAGAGAAGTATCTGCCTCAACCTAGGATCGAACTCACAGCCTCGTCAGACAAAAATTGTAATTCAAAACTCAAGAGGAGATCTTTATTATCCATCAGGACTTCAAGGCAGGAGAAAGGTCCTGCCTTCAGCAGGGAGTTGTTAAAACTAGTATCTGAGTGGCAAATATTTGGGATCTTGGAGAGAAAGGAAAACAGAGGTAAACTGGAGAATTCTGGGATTTGAAGTCCAGCCTCTTCAAGTTGCCAAGATTGAGAAATACCACTCTGAGGTGTACTCTGTAATATTACCCTTTTTGTTCAGTCTGTTTCTGTCTGATAAGATTTCATGAACAGAGTACCCAAAGCAATAAAATCATTTTGCTCCAGCAGTTAGACTCTATTTTTTTTTACTATAGAACATAATAAAATCCGGGTGAATTTTAGCTTCTGCCACACACCATTAATTTGGATCCTAATTTGCTTGTGATATATTATGGAAGGCACACAAAAGCATTTGTTAATAACAACCTCTTTCCTTAAAGAACTGAGCGGGGGGAAAAGAGAATGTTCTCTCTAATGCATTTTAACATTTCCTCCACTTTTCTTCTTGGGCTGTGACAGATATTTTTCTCCTTAATTTAGATAAATATAGGACAGGCTGTTGATTAAATTCAAGAGACTTGAATCAGCTCTCAAGGAAACGATGATCTATGGAGTGGAAGAAGGGAGTATCACGCAATACTTTCAGATTGCCTATTTTAGTTCGTTTCAGAATTTGGTATCTAAAATGCACAGATAAATAATTTGAAAAATTACATTTTCTACCTGCAAACAACCTGTATTCACAAAGAGTTTGGGCTATTTGCAGGTAGAAATGATAGTATTGATCAGGGGCAGTGGTGGGATTCATTTCTTTTTACTACCGGTTCTGTGGTCATGGCTTGGTGGGCGTGCCAGGGGAAGGGTACTGCAAAATCTCCAGTCAGAGGTGGTATTCTCCGAACTACTCAAAATTTCCGCTACCGGTTCTGCAGAACTGGTCAGAACCTGCTGAATGCCACCTCTGATCAGCGGTGTCAAATTCAAGGCCCAGGGGCCGGATCAGAAGTTCGCAGAAGGGGCTCACTGTTCTTACTTTGGCTTCCCCAAAAAGCCCTAAGCAGACTCTTTGTCCCAGCAAAACCCCTTTTATTACATGAAGGTGACTTTCTTGCATTCACATTCAGCCAAAGGCCTGGCAAACAATCTTTCAGGGGTGTGATTAGGAGCTTATCAAGCTTGGAGAGCTGCCAAGTAAATATTTCCAAACGCAGTGCTGACAAGCAAGGGCTCAGCACAGAGTCTCTTGAGATGCACAGACAGATCTTCACACTGCTGCAGTGAACAAATTGTTTCCTACAAAAGCCTCCTCCCTTTTTGCTCCTCTTTTAATCCCTATGGGAGGGGCCATTCATCGTCCACCTGAGCCTTTACTCCCAAGTCCGCCCTTGTTCCTTAGCTGTTCCTTTCTTCTGGCAGCTCTGTGCATGCGCACACTGGGAACAGGGTCCAGCTGTTCTTCTGCCTCACTGCTGTCTGACTCAGAAGGCAGCTGATAACTGTCAGATGGCCTTGGCCACATCTCTGCCTCTGATGCAAAGTCCTCGTGCGAGCCTTCCTCAGCCTCCAGGACTGGCCCATGTTCCTCCCCAACTTCCTCACTGTCTGACTCTGCTGCCAGCTCTGTCAGCCCCGGGCAGGCCACAACACTTGCATAACCTCGGGAGACTGCAACCATCAAAAATGTGAGTCAAGTGTCAAGCATCTGAATGTAAATAACATGACCAGAATGCCACAATGGTTGTAAGTGTGAAAAATGGTCATAAGTCACTTTTTTCAGTGCCATTGAAACAGTCACTAAAAGAGCTGTTGTAAGTCAAGGACTACCTGTATTTAGATTCTGTACACATTTAGCCCTTGACTTATAACTGTTTGTTCAGTGATTGTTCAAAGTTATAACGGCACTGAAAAAAGTCACTTATGAACAAACATTTTTCACATTTATGATCATTGCCAAGTCCCCATGATCAGATTATCAACATTCAGATGCTTGGCAACTGACTCATATTTGTGACGGTTGCTGTGTCCCAGGGTCACCTGATCCCCTTTTGCGACCTTCTGACCAGCAAATTCAATGGGGGAAGCCAGATTCACTTAACAACTGTGTCAATAACTTAACAACTGCAGTGATTCACTTAACAACTGCAGTGACTCACTTAACAACTGTGGCAAGAAAATGGGGCAAGACTCACTTGACAACTGTCTCGCTTAACAATGGATATTTTGGGCTCCATTGTGGTCATACGTCAAGGACTCCCAGTAGTATTCTGTTAATGGCTGTTAGAGGCCACTATAGCTGGCCCACACCTGGTAAAATGTTGATATTTGCATATTCCCTTAAAAAAAGGATAATGTATGAGTAAAGATTTCTTTGAGAAATGACGTTTCCTCTAAATTGTGTCTTTTTACTTTGCCTGGAAAAGAAAAAGCTCAGATATCTTTACCTTGAATAATCACATTTGCTTCTGGACTCCCGAACTAGAAAAATGAATTCTGAACAGAAAGATTCCTTCGAGTTCAGGTTCTAAATCTTTTTGACTTTAAGGTTCTGATTTCTGATGTTCGTTAAGCTAGTCAAAGGAGGAAAAAGAGAGAGGGAGAGAGAGACAGAGAGAGAGAGAGAGAGAGACAGAAAGGAGCGAGAGAGAAAGGAGAGAAAGAGAGACAGAGAGAGAGAGAGAGAGAGAGAGACAGAAATAGGGACAGAGAGACAGAGAAAAAGAGAGAGAGAGAAAGAGAGAGAAAGAGGAAGAAAGAGAAGAGAAAGAGAGAGAAAGAAAGAGAGACAAGAGACAGACAGAGATAGAGACAGAGAGAAACATAGAGAGACAGAGAGAAATGAAAGAGAGAGATGAGAGAGAGAGAGAGAGAGAGAGAGAGAGAGAGAGAGAGAGAGAGAGAGAGAGAGAGAGAGAGAGACAAATGGAGAAAGAGATAGGGAGAGGGAAAGAGACAGAGAGAGAGAAGAAAGAGAAGGGAAATGGAAAAAAAGCTGCTCCCTAATTCCCCCATCTTTAACTACCATGAAAATATCTTAGTTTGTAATTATGAATATTTTCTCTCTCTCATGTTTTAATTATGTTCTGTCTACATTTTTTAGAGAGGCTGCTGGAAAAAAAATGCAGCTCTCTTGCCATCATTGCTGAATAAATTAGCAGGGTGTTGCTTTTGTTAAAAAAAAAACAAAAACTGGATAGCTTTGCTTTCAGTTTTATGGGCAGGTAGTCTTTGACTTACAGCAGTCCCTTTAGTGACCATTGGAAGCTATAACGGCACTGAAAAAAGTGACTGATGGTCATTGTTCACACCTATGACTGTTGCAGCAACCCCATGGTCACCTGATCAAAATTCAGCTGCTCGGCAACTGGCATGTATTTATGATGGTTTGTGCTGTTCCACTCACACTCTCACTCACACTCACACTCACACACACACACACGCACACACACCATGGGTGTTAGGAGTAGGAGTGGAAGAGTACAGTTTGTTCCCAGCATGTTTACATTCCCCTTGCTGAGCTCAATAATTGCTTCCTGGGGCAGTTCATCAAGAGGCTTGAAGCTGCCTCCTTGCAAGTAGCCTGGCCAACCTTCGTCGTGTCTGCCTCCTGAGAGGAGGCAAGCACAGTGCCCTACACGCTGTTGAATCTGGAGGAGGAGGAGGTACTGGAAGTTCTTCTTCATCTCCATAGATCAGCTGCAGCTGTGTGCTCTCTCCATCTAAAGCCTCTGGGCTTCCTAGCTGTAGCTGTGCCTCTCCTGTCTCCAGCTCAGCCGGCCCCCCTCTGCTTGGCTCCTCCACTCCTGGCTTGTAGTCTTTGGCTGCTGGCTCATCCTACTCTGAGTAGCATTTGGGGAAGTGTCCAGGGAAGTGATCACACGGTTGCACTGTAATCACATGGTTGCAGTGCCCTGCTGTTCTGTGATCGCCTTTTGCGAACTTTGGACAAGCAAAATCAATGGGGAAGCCAGATTCACTTTACAGCTGTGTTACTGCCTTATGTTCTGACCCAAACCCTTTTCCAATAAAACAAACACGAACCAAAGGGAACAGAAACCTTTTCATGATTCTTACAAATCCCTGGTTAAAAGACTGCTGCAAACTAATTAACTTTGATAAGTGCAAACCTTGCCAAAACTGTGTGAGACTGCCAAGAATAACAGATAAGAAATATTTCACAACACGAAAGTCTTCAAATACCACCTAAGATACTGCAATGTCCATGAAGCTCCAGTTTCAAAACGTCTTTTCTTCCTGCAAAGAACGTCTCATTCACAGCTGGCTTTTATCTTCTTGAAGGAGGGGCCATTATCTTACAGACTTACTCCCGAGTCATCCATGCTGCTGCAGCTACTCTTTCCTGCAAGCAGCCCTGCGCACATGTGCACTTGGCACAGGCTCCTCGGGAACCTCCTCATCGCTGCTGCCAGCCCCCACAATCTCTGAAGGCAGCAGTCTACTCCCTAATGACCCTGGGCCCTCATCTGAGTCTTCATTCTCCTCAGCCATCTGCACCTGCTTCTGGCTAACCACAACTGCAGTGATTCACTTACCAACTCCGTCATTAAAGTAAAATGGGGCAAAACTCGCTTAACAGCTGTTTTGGGGCTCAATTGCGGTCTTACATTCATGGCCACCTATCATTTCCTGGTTCCTCACCTATAAACAGAAATGTTGCCAAACGAAAGCAACTATTTCTGTCATTAAAGTTATGCTCTGAGAATGGCTAGGGAGGAGCCGTCATCTCTCTCTTCCTCCCAGTCAAACTGCCTAAACTTCACTGCCTCTTGGACCTCTGGAATGCAGCCCCTCCCTCCTGGGAATCTAGGCCACATTCAACTACATCAGATAACAATTTGCAAGAGAACAATATGTAGAGGGCAGAGGGAATGGCCTTGGGAGATAGCTGGAAGAACACTACCAAGACAATGGTGAGACAAAAGAAACTTGAGACTCAGCTAGATTGCAATGTTTGGAAGCCCCTCCTTGGTTCACACAAAGGTAGAGAGAGGGAGGGAGGAGTTGTGTTCAGACTTGCAAGATTCTGTTACTTACAATAATCTTGTTGCTTGTATCTTTACTATTTATATTGTTTTATTTATTGTCTTACCATGATTTGATTGCTTATTTATTATCCTATGACTATCACTGTGTTGTACCTTATGATACTTGATGAATGTATTTTTATGTACACTGAGAATATTTACACCAAGACAAATTCCTTGTGTGTCCAATGACACTTGGCCAATAAAGAATTCTATTCTATTCTGTTCTGTTCTGTTCTGTTCTGTTCTGTTCTGTACTGTTCCATTCCATTCTGTTCCGTTCCATTCCACTCCACTCCACTCTACTCTACTCTACTCTACTCTATATGTGGCATTGGCCTACATGATATTAGTTTCCTAGTCTGATCAATTTTGCCATTTCTCATGTAAGCTGCAATTCTGTTCAGCAAACTATAAAAATATTCCCCAACAGAATATTTACTGCATGTTTATGAGCCCTATGCGCACTCTTTTGCGACCCATTGATTTATTAATTATATAAGGTTGCCCATCTACATATATTTTCGGTTTGCAGATGAGGTGATCCAAATATAACAGGGAATGTTGAAAATGACATATCAAAACAAAACTAACCTTGAATAAATTTATTTTTTTTAATGAATCTATATATATAAAAGCAAAACACCACTCACGCATCATCAGAAAATGTCCAGAACCATAAAGCCTACAAACTTGAAATTTGGCACTCTTGGTTTCTAGGTGTTCACTAAGAAATGACCATCAGAACATGAATATTTTGTATATTATTATTATTAACATGCTCTGATGCTAAGGAGTTCTACTCCCCCTCTCCACCTGGAAAGAAATCTGTTCCAAATGCAAAACACAAGCAGAGAAAAGAAGTTTCAGTTTTAGTTTCACAGCACCAAGCAGCTTCAGTACAGAACAGTTGAGCTAAGCCACACCCAGGCTCCTTGCTGTCTCCTTGCTCACACAGTGAATACTGTTTCAGTTTCCAAACAACCCTCAGCTCTCTCACATACTGACAGGACACTAGCCAGATGAATACCGATGGATGCTGGTAGGCAGAGGCAGAATTTTCTCTTCCTTATTTTCCTCCCCAAAAATTAAGCCCGATCACATAGTTTCATAGCGAACCACGGGTATTCAACTAGTATAAAATAGAATTGAAACACCTTCTAACAGAAAAGAAAGTACATTGTGACTTATTACCAAATAGCCAGCAATGATTCTACATATTTAATGTAGCCTAGTCCAACTTCCTTCTGCATAAACATCTACAAGATTATATAGTGTTGATTTTTCAGAGGTTTTCTTTTGATGGATTCAGAAAAAAACTACAATGCGTGTGATTTGCTCCATCACTGGAGGTTATGGGAAGCCCCCTCATTTCCCAAAGAATGAAATATTTTGGGAAATATTAAGAAAGGCAGAATATATTTCCCTCAAGGAGAAATGGAGAAACATGTTTTAGAGGCAGAAAGCAGCCCCCAGTCTTAATAGCCCACAGCAGATGCCAGCACTTAAGGAGATAAAGAGCTTGTTGAAAGAGGAAGCCAACTATCTAGATGGCTCCATTCATTATCAAAGCAAATACTGCAGGCAGAAATCCATTTAAGACAGGATATTTCAAAACTCCTTGCAGCAAAGTTTGACAGCTAACAAAAGCAGAGTGATGGGATGAGAACAAGCAGCCCCTCACCCAAGATGAAAACTATTAGCCACAATAGGAATTGCCCAACACCTTTTTCAAAACACAAAGCCCATAATGCACAAATCCCAACATTTCAAAAACATTGAAGAATCCTTCCTCTTACTCAGTTGATTGTTCAGCTGACCCAGAACCACATGCTATCTTTGTGTGTGGTTCTGTTCATCAATAAGCTTTCTTTCCAATCAGCCTCCATGTTGTTTCCAGCATCTTTCTCCCAGCTTGGAACTGAACCAGATGGATTTTCCTTCCAACAAGGTTTTCAGGAAGAGATTGGACAGCTGCTTGTCTGGAACGGTATCGGGAAGAAGTGATATTCAGCCAGTTCTGACAGGTTCTGGAGAACCATTGGGGGAAATTTTGAATAGTTCAGAGAACCAGGAAATACCACCACTGGCTGACCCTGCCCTCATCTATTCTCCGCCTCCCAAGTCCCAGCTGATCGGCTGGGTCTTCTTTGGTTGCTCTGCACAGAAGAACGGAGCTGGAAAGCAGGTTAGTGGGGTGAGGAGGGGATGGGGATTTTGCAGTAATCTTCCCCCAGGAGTGGGGAGGGAATGGGACTTTGCAGTATCTTTCCCCTCCCATGTCCACCAAGCCATGCCCACCCAGCCACACCAAGCCCACCAAGCCACGCACACAGAACCAGTAGTAACATTTTTTGAAACCCCCCACTACAGCAGAGGTGGTATCCAGCCAGTTCTGAAAGGTTCTGGAAAACCGGTGGCGGACATTTTGAGTAGTTGGGAGAACTGGCAAATGCCATCTCTGACTGGCCCCACCCCCATTTATTTTCTGCCTCTCAAGTCCCAGCTGATTGGCTGGGTCTTCTTTTGTTGCCCTTCACAGGAGAACAGAGCTGGAAAGTAGGTTAGTGGGGCGGGGAGGGAATGGGGATTTTTCAGAATCCTTCCCCTGCCACACCTACCAATCCACGCCCACAGACCTGGTAGTAAAAAAAATAATAATTGAATACCACCACTGGTATAGGGTTTCCTGCTTGAACAGAGGAAAGCTGGACTAGAAGACCTCCAAGGTCCCTTTTAATTCTTTTGTTATTGTGTTTTTCTGCTTGCTAGTTTAGGAGCCTGCTTTGAAAATTCTGGCTGCCCGCTGCCTGTATATTTTATCTGCATTGTGATCAATTCATTAAGCCTAACCCAGCCAGACTGAGTACATTATCAGCGTAAATTTATGCACTGCAGTTCGGTTCAGGAAAAGTCAGGCCAATTTGCTAGGGTGGCCACTTAATGATGCTGCGCAGCGTTCCAGCAACACATTCTCATAATTGCTGGGAAAGGCAAGTCAGATCTCAGCTAACACAAAGAGTCTGACTACAAGAAGGCAAAAGAGGAACATGTGTCTCAGCTTTCCTGCTGCTGGAAATCGACCATTTATTGAATCTTTTCTACATATAATAAGAAGGGCTGAGTGATTAGATTACAGTAACTATATTGAATTGATTGTTGTTTTCAGGAACGTGCCTAGGTTGTATGTGAAGCTTCTGGTCTGTAGATGTTGTGGCCTGCCAGCAGCCAGCTCTGCAGAGTCAGACAATGAGGAGGTTGGGGAGGAACATAGGCCAGTCCTGGAGTGTGGGGAAGGCTCTGATGAGCGCTCTGCATCGGAGGCAGAAATGGGGCCAGGGCAGTCTGACAGTTATCAGCTGCCTTCAGAGATCAGTGGGGCAGAAGAACAGCTGGAGCCTGTTCCCAATGTGCGCATGCACAGAGCTGCCAGGAGAAAGGAACAGTTAAGGAATAAGGGTGGATTTGGGAGTAAAAGCCATCAGGTAAATGGTGAATGGCCTCTCCCATAGGGAATAAAGAGGAGTGAAAGGGGAGTGGTGTTTGCAGGAGAAATTTGTTCATTTAATTAGGATGTTCCTGTCTTCTTGCCAAGTATTTTCTTCTTCAGCATTGCGCTTCGTAGCTATCGGCCTGGCAACTTTCCAAGCCTGATAAGATCTGTGGTTGTAATTCACCCTTGGAAGATTGTTTGCCTGGACTTTGCTGGATGTGAATGAGAGGAATTCACATTAACCTAATAAAAAGGGTTTTTGTCAGGATGAGGAATCTGCTTTGAGATTTTGTGAAGCCTAGATCAGAACAGGAGATAAACACAAGTTGGAAGAAAAATTCAGGCCCAGTTCCAAGCCAGGAATAAAAGAAGATCAATTTATGGATGAGTGGCACCAACATATGTACAACACACAGTTCTGGGACAGCTGACAAATAGCTTTGATGAGTGCAAGGATTTTTATACAGTTTAAAGTTTCTTGTAATTTTGAGGTTTGCTTTGTGTGTTTTTGTGATGTGATTGATTATACTTGTTTCGCAACCATCATAAATAGGAACCAGTTGCCAAGCATCCAAATTTTGATCACCTGACCATGGGGAGGCTTCAACGGTCGTTAAGTGTGAAAAATGGTCATAAGTCACTTTCTTCAGTGCCGTTGTCATGTTTCCAAGAAATAACCCCATAGAAAGCAGAACTCCAAGGTAGGAAGATTCCTCAAATAACAATTTATTGGAGATATCATATTGGCACAAACTGGTGAAAACCGACTCTGAAAGTTTCTGCGAGTTTCACCTGATGAAAAAGAGAAAATGCCACCTTTCCGCAAACAGTCACATTGTCCATGTTATAATGTAAAATCTCCATTCCCTCCCCATCCCACTAACCTGCTTTCCAGCTCTGTTCTCCTGTGCAGGGCAAGAAAAGAAGAGCCAGCCAATCAGCTGGGACTTGGGAGGCAGAGAATAGATGGGGGCAGGGCCAGTCAGAGGTGGGATTTGCTGGTTCTCCAAACTACTCAAAATTTCTGCTCCTGGTACTCCAGAACTGGCCAGAATTTGCTGAATACCACCTTTGCGAGAAAATCTCCAAAATGGCCCCAGCTAGGTTCGCTTCAGAGTTGATAGCCAACTCCCTGTATTGGATCTCTTACCCCAGATGAAAATTTGAAGTGCAGAACAAATTTGCAGCAATGGTGATGCAGAAGAATTGTAATTATTGAGTCTTGAGACTGTTTCATCAGGAAGGGAATTGTGTTGTATAGTTTCACAGCAATAACAACAAAAAAACCCTTTATATTTCCAAGTACATTCTAACTGTGAGACATTCTGAATTTTGAGTCTATTTACTTCTGTCTCCAAATCCCCAATATTTGCTGTAGAAATGGCGTGTGTGACAAACGTGATGCGGGGAAGAAATTTTAGTGCTCAGTTCGAATTCCCAAATGATTCATTTACAAAGGTCTGTTTGCAGGGTTAATAGAATATAGAGCATTGTACCAACATTTGCTTTTTTTTTTTTAATGCCTGTTTTCTTTTCATTCAATTGAAAACCAACCTGAGAATTGGAGAATTTATTAAAGTGGAAAGCTAAAAGAACTGGACAAAATCAATGACAGCGTGGACAGATTTTTCCGTGTTTCTACAAAATGCCAAATGTCATTTGGAATATTTCATCAATAGGAAACAAAGATACAGATAGTATCCAACCCTTAGTAAGACCACACCTAGAGTCCTGCATCCAGTTTTGGTCACCACATTGTAAAAAAGATGTTGAGACTCTAGAAATAGTACAGAGAAGAACAACCAGGATAATTAGGGGACTGGAGACTAAGACATATGAAGAACATTTACAGGAACTGGGCTTGTCTAGTAAAGAGAAGGACCAGGGGAGACATGATAGAGGTCTTCCAATATTTGAGGGGCTGCCACAGAGAGGAAGGGGGCTGTCAAGCTATTTTCTAAAGCACCTGAAGGCCAGACAAGGAATAATGGATGGAAACTGAGCCAGGAGAGATTCAACCTAGAAATAAGGAGAAACTTTATGACAGTGAGAACAATCAACCAATGGAACAAAAGTTCCCTTTGGAAGTTGTGGGAGTGCATCAACTGAGACTTTCAAGAAGAGACTGGACTGCCATTTGTCAGAAATGGTGTCGGGTTTCCCACTTGGGTGGCAGGGTTGGACTAGATGACCTACAATGTCCCTTCCAACTCTGATTAACTGTTAAACTTACAATAATTCATTTAGTGACCGTTCAATGGTGCTGACAAAAGTGACTTACAACCGTTTTTCACACTTACAACCGTTGCGGCATCCCTGTGGTCACCTGATCAAAATTTGGATGCTAGGTAACTGGCTCCTATTTATGACGGTTGCAGCGTCCCGGGGATCACATGATCCCCTTTTGCAACCTTCTGACAAACAAAGTCAATGGGGAAGCCAGATTCACTTAGTAACTTATTACCTGCAATGATTCACTGAACTGTGGCAAGAGAGGTTGCAAAACTCACTTAACAGCTGTCTCACTCAGCGGCAAAATTTTGGGCTGAACTGTGGCCATTAGCTGAGGATCACCGTAGTGTCAAAGGTTAATGGCAAACAGGTAATGCAAAAACATGCGATGAAGTTTAAGCTAAGTTTAGAAGAGGAACAATCAGTGCCTCTTGTTTTACCTTCTTGACCAGTTGCATGTTAAAGGCGAGTGTTTTGATGGCTATGGCGGCCATTCTCATTGTTTTGTTTTCTGATTGATTGTTTATCTACTTGATTATTTGTCTACTCAATATCTTGATTAGGGTATTGGCAGAAGAAGCTGCTGTATATAAATAGGGAGCAAACTCCACACTCACTAGCACTGATGATGTTACCTAGACAGGTAACGAAACATCTGCAAGAAAACAACCAAACAGAGGGCACCAAGGACTTCATATATTATTCTGGTAAGCATATTATTTGATTCTTGGTCATTATATTGACTGACATCTTCTGTCTAGGTTGAAAAGTCTTGCTTAGCTGAGAAGAGAGAAAGAAGGATGAACATATTAGCAATATTGGCATATTGGCAAAGAGC
Organism: Laticauda colubrina; assembly: GCA_015471245.1. NCBI lineage: Eukaryota > Metazoa > Chordata > Lepidosauria > Squamata > Elapidae > Laticauda > Laticauda colubrina. Next base: position 6,847,427 of record BLBF01000006.1, on the reverse strand, counting down.
CACGGTGGTGCAGTGGTTAGAATGCAGTACTGCAGGCTATTTCTGCTGCCTGCTGGCTGCCTGCAATCTGGCAGTTTGAATCTCACAAGGCTCCAGGTTGACTCAACCTTCCATCCTTCTGAGGTGGATCAAATGAGGACCCAGATTGTTGGGGGGCAATATGCTGATTCTATAAATAAATAAAAGCTTAGAGAGGAGTGTAAAGCATTGTGAAGCAGTATATAAGTAAGTACTATTGCTATCTATCCATCTATCCATCTATCCATCTATCCATCTATCCATCTATC
>BLBF01000006.1:6832797-6847130 GCA_015471245.1 Laticauda colubrina | reverse complement strand
ATCCATCTATCCATCTATCCATCTATCCATCTATCCATCTATCCATCATCAAGAGCTATGATGGGGCAGTGGTTAGAATGCAGTATTGCAAGTTAACTCTGCCCACTGCCAGAAGTTCGATCCTGACCAGCTCAAGGTTGACTCAGCCTTCCATCCTTCCAAGGTGGGTAAAATGAGAACCCACATTGTTGGGGGCAAGAGGCTAACTCTGTGAATCACTTAGAGAGGGCTGTAAAGCACCGTGAAGTGGTATATAAGTCTAAGTGCTATTGCTATCTATCTACCCATCTATCCATCATCAAGATGATTGCATTACTTGGAACCTGACACTGTGATGGCACGGTGGTTAGGATTCAGTATTGCAAACTAATTCTGCCCATTGTCAGAAGTTCAATCCGGACCAGCTCAAGGTTGACTCAGCTGTCCATCCTTCTGAGGTGGGTAAAATGAGGAATGAGGTTGTTGGGGGGAGGCATGAGGCTGACTCTGCAAATAAATAGCTTAGAGAGGGTTGTAAAGCACTTGTAAAGCTGTATATAAGTCTAAATATTATTGCTAATCTGAAAAAAAACACCTCCTTCAAATTCAGCAACATGTTTTTCCCTTTGTATCTTTTCTAGACATTCCTCTGTGCAAAATCTGACAAATGACCAAATGCACCCTCTATTAAAAATTTACTATTGAAAAGGATACATACGACCCTTCTTGTTATTCACAGTTTCTTTGATGGTTATTCCCCCCCCTTTTGTCCCAGAAGTCATAAAGAACTCCTGTCTTCTTTCTAATTAATGACCACGCAATGCTGGCGGTACAGATGTCGTCGCATATGGTTCATTACCCCGAAGACGAAAACTGTGTAAGAGTTAAAAGGTTTATTTCACGTGGTTCTTTGTGCAACCATGAAGAATGAAGCAATTAAAAAAAATATTAAATATGTCTAAGCCGAAAATACTCAATTTTTTTTCTGTAGACACTTAAAATATATATATATATGAAAGTCTCTCTAATTTTAGGGCTGGAGGTTTGGTTTCCGAGGGGGAGGGACCCTAAAATTGTCATCATAGTTTCTTTTTTTTAACCTTCAGTGGCCCCAAGTTTCATTGGTTACACAGATTGATGATGTAATGTTTTGCCAAGTGTCAAGGCAGTAATTAGGTGCCCAGACAATTTGTTTTCTGAGTTTTTTCAGAGACAGAAATAATAATATTTCAGTAAATAAAAAGATTTTTAGCTTTAGATGCTGTAGAGTACCGCATATCAAAACAACTAGACACAAGGATAGTCCCCTCCCATGTTAAACAACTAATTCCCACAACACTGTCAAATGATCTAAAAAGGCAGTGTTACCGTCATTGTTCTCATCTTCCCTATTCCCTGTCTCCTTATCTTCTTATGACTATGAAATTGTTGCTTGTATCTTACGACTTATTTTGTTCGCTTAGTATCCTAATATGGTTCGTGTTGATTGCTTATTTAGTATCCACGACTATCACTAAGTGTTGTATCTTATGATAACAAAAAAAAAAAAAAATAGTAAGAGAGTAAGAGTCTGATCTTGATGAAAATAAATCACCAGGGCCTGATGGATTACATCCCAGAGTTTTAAAGGAGTTGGCAGAGGTCCTCTCAGAACCACTGCACCATATCTTTCAAAAATCCTGGAGCACTGGAGAACTACCAGAGGACTAGAAAACAGCTGATGTGGTTCCCATCTTCAACAAAGGAAAAAAAAAAAAAACAGACCCAGGAAACTATAGACCAATCAGCCTAACATCAATACCTGGGAAGATACTGGAAAAGATAATAAAAAAACAGATCTGCCCACATCTAGAAACAAGTAAAGTAATAACTAGCAGTCAGCACGGGTTTGTTAAGAACAGATCATGCCAAACCAATCTTATTTCATTCTTCAACACAGTGGCTAAGTAGTAGACCAGCAAAATATTGTGCACATAATATATTTAGATTTCAGCAAGGCATTCGACAAAGTAGACCACCACCTACTTCTTAGTAAGCTAGAAGAAAAGTGGAATAGATAGTACCACCACTAGATGGACTCGCAACTGGCTGGCAAACCATACTCAACGAGTAGTCCTTACTGGGTCTAAGTCTACATGGAGGGAAGTAAGCAGTGGGGTGCCACAAGGCTTTGTCCTAGGCCCAGTACTCTTCAATATCTTCCAGCCAAGGGTCAGATTTGCCAGTTTGAGAAACTGGCCATAAAATTAACAACCAGTTCACCCAAACCGGTGCGAACCGATAGCAGCTCACCCTACTAGACAGTGCAGAAATGGATAGACTGACATTGAAAATTAAGCAGAAATACTTCTGCACAGACACAGAATACCATCAAACATGGAATTTATTCTACGAGTGGTTGGAGAAAAGGGGTGGAAATTAAGAATATAATTAGTTTTGTTCAGCAAATTAAATACCCAGACAACATGATGTTTATTAAGCACTAAGAAATGTAATTTTAAAAAATCAATATTTTTTTAAAATGGAAAAACAACAACACTCCATCATTGAAATTTGGTGGTCCATATTTTTGCAGCCCAAATATGATGGCCCTCAGATCCCTGCATTCTGAAGAACTACATTTTGTTCTGCAAAACTACCATTTGGATGCCAAGTCCCAGCTCACATTTGGTGTCTCTATCAGCTTTCCTGGACATGATAGACTTCACATTGGTTTACTGCCCATTGTTAAAGTAGCTATAAAAACAGCACCATCTGTTTTTCCAACTGCTAAATCGGAGAGTCAAGGCCAAAGTGACCAGGTTTGCAACTTGCTATCAAAGAAATAAAAAGCAGAGGTGGAAATTTCTGCATTGCTTTCAAACAAATGTAGCTTTGGACAAACCCTTCTTTTTCTGCAATCAATTAAATTCTATCCTGTAACTGGAGAAGGGCTCAACTTACATATACCACAAGCATACAATAATGTAATGACATGGGAATAACCATTAAGCCTAAATCAAGACCACATGTTTAATTATGGAGCCTTCTATCTGGATTGTAACACACAGAAATATTTAATATACCATTCCTGATAAATATTCCTTAAATATGCAGATGGGTGCCCGCATAGAACCAAGTGAATTGTTAGTATCGCTTTATAAATCCTTAATAAGGCCACACCTGGAATATTGCATCCAGCTTTGGTCACCAAATTACAAAGAAAGATTTCGAGGCTTTGTAAAAAGTGCAAAGAGCAACTGAGATGATTAAGGGTCTGGAGACAAATTCCTTCTGTGTCCAATCACACCTGACCAATAAAGAATGGATTTATCCATTCCATTCTATTTTATTCTATTCTATTCTACTCCACTTTATTTTTATTCTACTCAACTTCACTCCTATTCTACTGTACTCCTATTCTATTGCATTCCTATTCTACTCCACTCCACTTCACTCTACTCTACTCTACTCTACTCTACTCTACTCTACTCTACTCTACTCTACTCTATATGAAGAACTGTTGCAGGAATTGGGTATGGCCAGTCTAGAGAAAAGAAAGTTTAGGGGTGACATGACAGCAGCATTCCAGTATTTGAGGGGCTGCCCCAAAGAAGAGGGGGTCAACTTATTTTCCAAAGCATCTGAAGGCAAGATAAGAAACAATGGATGGAAACTAACCAAGGAAAGAAGCAACCTGGAATTAAGGAGAAACTTCCTAACAGGGAGGACAATTAATCAGTGGAACAGCTTTACCTCCAGAAGTTGTGGGTGCTTCATTATGTGAGGTTTTTAAAAAGAGACTGGACAACCACTTGTCCAGTGGAATGGTATAGAGTTTTCTACTCAAGCAGGGGTATAGTCTAGAAGACCTCCAAGATCCCTTCTAACTCTGTTATACTGTATTCTGTGAAGATGGTTATTTGCCTTCACAGCAGGCAAGTGAAACTGGAACTTAAGCCCATGTCACACTGGCCAATGGATGCAAAACGGACACAACGGACGAGAAAAATGTTCCATCCGTTGTTATCCGCTCTCAAAAGGGGCAAAAATTTGAATAACCGGAGCGGATAACACGGACGCGGGGAGGACGCAGGGCGGATGCAAAGCGGATGCGGAATGGAAACCTAGCAGATGGAAGCGGATGGGAGCGGATGGGAGTGGGTGGCACATCCGCAGGGCTTCCGGGGGGCCTCAGCAAAGCGGACGCAGAACGGATACAGCGGATGCACAGCGGATGCACAGCGGAAGCCTAATGGATGCCTGGCATTCACTGCGCATGCGGGGAGGATGCATTGCGTCAGCCCTGCGGATATAATGGAAGCAGCTCGGAAGCAGGTCACCATTCAGAGGAAAGACCTGCTGCCGGACACATCGACTGCCTTGCCTGCCCTGCCTGCATGTCTGCCTGCCAGCCTTTCTGCCAGCCTTGGTTCCTGCCAGCCTCCCTGCCAGCCAGCAACCCCACAACCATGCGGAAGCACAGCAAGCCTCAGCCATCTGCTGCCAGCCCTTGCAAGAGGGACAGGGCTACCATCCCACCCCCTGGCCCTCACTCTGGTTTTGCTGGGGCTTCTGCAGCACGGGCTCGCTCTTCTGGGGCTGGGGCTGGGGCTTCTGCTGCTTCTGCTTCTGGAGGAGCTGATGACAAGCACTCCAGCACCAGCCACCTCCACAGCACCTGGACCCTTCACCCCTGAGACTGAGCGACCAAGAGGAGTGCCAGAGACTCTTTTTTGTCTTATAGCTTGTTGTTAGTAAAGTCTATTTTTGATTCACACACTTGCTTCATTTCTTTTTTTGTATAAAGTCTTGGTGGAAACTTTTAGAAATGGTTTAAGCCTTTGCATGCTTGTGGGATGGGTTAAGAAAACTGTGGGATGGGCAGGGATACCTTTGGGATGGGTAATAGCTGTGGGGATAGATAAACCTCCAGTGTAAGCATAGTGGGACTCTATGGTCCACCCTCCCAGGTGCCACACCTATGGCTCTTTATTATCAATAATAATGTAATCAATTATCCACACATGTCAACATAAACACAACTCTTTATTAAACACCCTGTTCATTGTAGACCAACCAAACATACATGGCCCAATTTCATCGGTGTGATGAGACAGGCTGAAGGAAGCATCCATTAAGCATCTACCATCCTGTCTTGCCACTCCACTGCTCCAGCTGGGGAGTTGCACCATTGTCTCAGGAGGTTGCGCTGCTTCTTCGCTTCATTTGAGGCTCTGTTGGGGCCTAGCACATCCTCAGTGTCGATCAGGTTTCGCCCTTGCCTCCATTCCCCAGGCTCCATGACGCCATTGGCTTGTTGGAGGTCCACGAGCCTGTTCTGCAAGACTGGGTAGCGGGTGCGCATGAGATTGTGCAGGATGCAGCAAGCTTCCATGATCCTCCTCACGGTCTCTGGGCGATGCTGCATGGTGGTGAGAAGTACCTGGAACCTGTTGGCCAGGATGCCAAAGGCGTTCTCCACCACCCGCCTTGCCCTGGACAGCCTGTAGTTGAAGATCCTCTCTTCATGGGTGAGGAGTCTGGAGGTGTAGGGCTTCATGAGATAGGTTCTGAGGAAGAAGGCGTCATCCCCTACGATGAAGTAGGGCACATCTTGCGTGTCGTTGGGCAGGGGGTCTGGATCTGGGAAGCCCATGATGAGGTTGCCTTCCAGCCCACCCTTGAGGTCACTGGCGTTGTATACCTGGGCATCTGAACATGAGCTGCTGCCTGAAGCATCGATGTACATAAACTTGTAGTCAGCATCGACCATGGTGAAGAGAATGATGCTGAAGAAGCCCTTGGAGTTGAGATAAGTGGACCCTGACTTGGCTGGAGCTTTGCAGGCCACGTGCTTCCCATCTATGGCTCCAACGGTGTGGGGGAAGTTCCACCTCTGATACCACTGCTCTGCAACTTTCTTCCATCCTTCTTCAGTGGAGGGGTACTGGAGGAGCTCCTCCTTGTATTCTTCGATGATGGCCTGCACCAATTCTCTGACCACAATGCTGATGGTGTTGGATGGCACCCTCCAGCCGTTCTGCATGCTCCTGTAGGAGGTCCCTGAGGCCAGGTGGCGCAGACTCAGTGCCACCTTGAGCCCAGGTTCCAGGCTGGGCCGGAAGTTGGTGTTTGCCTTGGTCAACCTGGGTGTCAGGTGCTGCACAAGTTTGTCAAACATGGCTGGAGGCATCCTCATGAAGTTCTGGAATTCCTGAGCTCCTGAGCTCCACCATCAGCTTGTTATACAGTCCGTCCTCCGCTCTACTGGTGAACCATCTTCGGACCCAGACTCTTTTTGGGTGGCTCCTTTTCTTCTCGCAGTAGTGTTCACAGAGCCTGCAGATGGCTTCGCACTGTTGCAGAACGATGGTGGCTGCTGAAAGGACTTTGTTACAATCCACGGTGGACATGACTGGATGCTGTGGAAGAGGAAGAGGCAGATGAAGGCTGCAGAGGTCCGCACCGCTGGGCTGCTGTTCTGAAAGTGCGATGCAGGTGAGTTGCTCCCCCTTTTTATAGGCAGTATAGGTTTTCCGCTAGGCATCCTCTTGGCATCCTCTAGGCATCCTGCAGACATCCTTAATATCCGAGATAGGTCCCCTCTGCGAACGTTTTTTCCACTTTAAACACTTTGTTTCCTCTAGGCATCCATTCTGCATCCGTTCCGCGTCCCTTCCGCTTCCTCCCTGCGTCCGGGCGGATGCTTGTTGCGTGGATGAGGAACGGATGCCTAGCAGATATAGCGGATGCGTAACGGATGCGTAACGGATGCATAGCGGATGCGTAGCAGATGCAGAACGGACGAACTGGATACATTTTCCGCGCAAAAGTTTTTGGCAGCCCAAAACTTTTGGAGCAGATGAAACGTCCATAAACGGATGCTGGACGGATAGAGAGGAAGCCGAACGGAGGCAGTGAGTACAGAATGGATACATCGCATTAACCAACGGATGGCAAGGTTTTTTGTCCGTTTTACATCCTCTTTGCATCCGTTGGTTCAGTGTGACATGGGCTTTAGGTTAATCTATCTGTCTGTCTGTCTGTCTATCTATCTATCTATCTATCTATCTATCTATCTATCTATCTATCTATCTATCTATCTATCTCCAGGAGAGTGAATATATATCTGGGATATATATATATTGGCTCCTGAAACCATGCTGGAGAGGTAGCAGGAAATAAAACTATGAGATGAAAGAAAAACGTCTGATGCTGTTCCACAGGTTAATGAAGTCATAAATTTAATTCACATGAAATGCCACCAAATGGAGAGGAAAAAAAAGCGAGTCAGGAAAGGCTTCCAATTTATGAAATTTTGTAAAAGGTCTACCCAATTAAATTTCTCTGGGTGGGCAGAAATGAGCATTTTCCTTCCCATTGGAGGCTTGCAGTGCAGACCTAGATGTCTGTGGGGGTGGAGATGGGGTTGGGGTTGGCAGGAGGGACGAATAACAGAATATGCAGCACAAAGTTCTGATGTAAGCCGTGTGGCTGATGCATATCTTGCCTTTTTTGCATTATTGCCATTTGCACTTAGAACTTAGAATAACTTTATTGTCACTTGGAATGTACACTAATCGGCATACATTAAAATGAAATTTTGTCGCACATAGCTCTCCAAGGGTCTCCACCTCTAATACACACTATATAAACATAATAAAATGAAATAAATGATAAATACAAAATTATTCATCGACCCACATACCTTATATGACACAGAGAAACAACGTAGTCTAGTTGGGATGTATACATGTACATGGCGAGAGAAACGAATCTTGTGAGTTTATCAGATGGATGGCACAAGGGAACGAAGCTATTACACAATCTGGTAGTCCTGCTAGAAATACTTCGAAACCTCCTCCCAGAGGGGAGCAACAAAAACAGACTGTGAAGTGGGTGTGTTCTGACCTAGGCTTCCTTAGAAAGCATAACACACAATCTTAATCCCGGCAAAACCTCTTTTATTCCCACAGCTGTATATTACGTTCATTCAAAGCCTGCAAGGCTTCACAAACAGTCTTTCAAGGGAATGTTTAAAAACACCCACCTTATCGCACTTGGAAAGCGGGCAGAGAAAGAATTGCCAGATGCAGGGCAAGGCCAAACTTGACACAGAGTCAAACAGAACTTTTCAGTGCATGAATCAACCAGACGAACTAATTGCTTCCTGCAAAAGCTCATGTCCCATTCACTTCTCTTTTATGTCCTATGGGAGGGGCCAATCATCTCTGAGATGTGGCCTGAATCCTGAGTCAACCCTGCTTTCTAAATTGTTCTTGTTTTCTGGTAGCCCTGCGCTAACCTAACCCTAACCCTACTCTTAACCCTAACCCTAACCCTAACCCTAACCCTAACTTTAAACCTGACCCTAATCCTAACCTTAATCCTAAACCTTAACCCTAACTCTAACCCTAACCCTAACCCTGATCCTAACCTTAACCCTAATCTTAAACCCTAACCCTAATCCAGGAGCTCCCCCACCTCTCTGCTGTCCAAGCCTGAAGGCAGCTGAACAGTTGCCAAACATCTGAATTTTGATCATGTGACTGTTTCAATGCTGCCACAGTCATAAGTGTGGAAAATGTTCATACATTACTTTTTTCAGTGCTGTTGTGACTTTGAACAATCACTAAATGAATTGTTGTAAGTCGATGTGCCCTTTCTCTTCCCTTCCCTCCCCTTCCCTCTTCTCCCCCTCTGTCCTCCCCTCCCCCTTGTTCCTTCCCTTCCCTTCCTTTTCCTTTCTTCCTCTTCCCTTCCCTCTTTCCTTTCCTTTCCTCCCCTTCTCTCCCCTCCCTTTCCTTTCCTTTCCTTTCCTCCTATCCTTTCTCCCCTTCTCTCCCTTTCCCTCCCCTTTTCCTTTCTTCCTCTTCCCTTCCTCCTTTCCTTTCCTTTTTCCTTTCCTTTCCTTTCCTCCCCTTCTCTCCCCTCCCCTTCCCTCAGCTCCCTTGCTCTCCACTCCCTTCTAAACGAAGACTGCTTTAGCTGCACCAACATCTGCTGTGTGAGACATATTTTTGTCCTTTTTGCAAAGAGGAGCCTTCTGTCAAGTGTTAATTGCATCACCAAGCAATCATCTTTCTGGATGCCTCAGTGTTAGCAAGCATCCCCAGAGTTACAAACAATGCAAATACATAGGCCTTTACAATATGTGTTGAGAAGACACCACCCGAGCGGATTACATATGGTTTGATTGGCTGTGCAAAAATTCAAGTGCAAAGTCAGATTCAACAATCATAAAAGGGGAAATTTTTGTGTGGCCTGTGCGTCCACAACGACGGCACAAGACTCAAAATTTCACTTTTTTCTTCTCACAGTTGCAAATTTCTTAACCGTGTCTTTGTAGAGTGATAGCTGGATGGGGACAAGCCTTTTCTTCCTTGGGACACAAAAACATGTTGCACCATGGAAGGCAAAGTTATGGCTCCATTTCATGAGCCTGAGAAAACAATCAAAAATTCCCTTTGAATATAAATTTGAAGAGGCTAAATGAATGTAAACTGGAGGTTAAAACACATGAAGAATAGTTGCAGGAACTGGGAATGGCTAGTCTGGTGAAGAGAAGGACCAGGGGCGACAGGAGAGCAGTCCTTCAATATTTGAGGGGCTGCCACAGAGAGGAGGACGGGGTCAAGCTATTCTCCAAAGCACTCAGTCCAGACAAAGAATATTGGATGGAAACTGATCAAGGAGAGATTCAACTTGGAAATAAGGAGAAACTTTCTGACAGTGAGAACAGTCAGCCAGTGGAATAGAAGTTGCCTTCAAAAGTTGTGGGAGCTTCATCACTGGAAGCTTTCGAGAAGAGACTGGACTGCCTGCCATCTGTCAGAAATGGTGTAGGGTCTCCTGCTTGGACAAAGGGGTTGGACTTCATGACCAACAAGGTCCCTTCCTACTCTACTCTACTCTACTCTACTCTACTCTACTCTACTCTACCCTACCCTTCTCTTCCCTTCCCTTCCCTTCCAGTTCTGTTCTGTTCTGTTCTGTTCTGCTCCATTCCGTTCCATTCAAGATATGTTAGGCTAGTGCTGAAAAGTATGGAGTTAGGATTTTTTCTCGTTGCCGTATATTGTCTCTGAAGAAGCTTCTTGGATGAGAAGTGAAAAGTTTTTTTAAAAAAAAAAAAACCCAAGAAAGTCCAGTTGCCTTTTGGAAAAAGCACTTTGGGACAACCATCACCTGGATAATTGACACAAATCTACATTATGAAAGGATTGTGGACAAGTGTAGGTTGCAGATGGGCCAACATGCACAAATCTCAACTACGTGTTGTGTAGAAATACATGTCCTGCATGCTGACTGGTTGATCCGACTTCCAGTTTGGAAATGGGCAGAAGGCCAACTGAAACAACAAAATGGAGCAGCTAGAGAACAGACTTGCCAACAATGCAAGAAAATATGAACTTAGTACAAATGCAATAGCTATGCATTCATTTCTGAACAAAAGACACATCCATTCCCTGATATGCAATGACACAGAATAATAGAGTTGGAAGGGATCTTGGAGGTCTTCTAGTCCAACCTCCTGCTCAAGCAGGACACCCTATGCTAGTGTTGATGGACCTTTTTGGCACCGAGTACCGAAAAAGGAGTGTGCATGCACGGGGGGGGGGGGAGTACCGGAAACTGAAAGAGCAGCTTCTCGGTGCACCTGGGCAAGAATGCTGGTAACCGGAAGAGCAGTTTCCTGTTGCGCATGTGCATGCCAGGAAGCTGAGCTTCCGTTTTCCAGCGTGCGCATGCGTGCCAGCCACCTGGTCTTCCAGTTTCCTGTGCTCCTGCATGCATGAGGATCAGCTGGCTGATGCGCATGCACATGCCATAACCCAGAAGAGCAACGGGTGATGGCTGGCGTGCCTGGAAATATGGCTTTGCATGCTACTCCTGGCACACATGCCATAGATTCACCATCACAGACCTATGCCAATCTGGACAAATGGTTGTCCAATCTCTTTTTGAAAACCTGTTCCACTGATACATTATTCTAACTGTCAGGAAATTTCTCCTTAGTTCTGGGTTGGTTCTCTCCTTGATTAGTTTCCATCTATTGCTTCTTGTCTTGCCTTCAGGGGCTTTGGAGAAAAGGTTGACCCCTTAGTCTAGGCCTAACCTTCATGCACACTGCTTCTCTGCAAGTGGTATTCAAGAACTGCTGCCATGGATTCTGGAAGATAGTAAAATTAATAACCATCAAGAATTTGAGCCTTCACAAAGTCAGCCAGTCTTCCTCCTCCTCCCCCTTCCCCTTCCCCCTCCCCCCCCCTCCCCCTCCCTCCCCCTCCTCCTCCTCCTCCTCCCCCTCCCCCTCCTCAATTGCCTGCCCACACACACTACAAACGCTGACAGCCGATTTCACAGTTTAACTATGCACTGTGTAAAAAAAAAACAAAAAAAAACCCACAGCATTTCTTCTTCTGGGACTGCCTTCTGATGGATGACCTTGAGTTCAATCATTGTGAGAAAAGGAGGGGGGCAAAATTATTCCTCACCATCTGCATGATTTATGCTGTGCATCGTTTTATATCCTTCTGTCGCGTCTCTCCTTAGTCTCTTCCACTCCGAACTATTAAAGAGTTCGTTCCTGGAGGTTTTTTTTTTTTTTTTTTCTTCTTCTTCTTCCCCCTTTTGGGGGAGCTTCTTCTGCCCACAAATCATGCTGCCTTGCCCTTTTTCTTCACCTTTCCAATTCTATAATCTTTAATATAGACCTATAATTCTTCAGGCAGGGCGAACAGGAGGGAACACGTGAGGAAGAACCATGGGCATTTCATTTAGTTAAGGATGGACTCCAGCTCTGAATCTAGATTTACAAGCAGGCAGGAGGGAATCTGTCAGTGTTGAAAGAAATGCCAACACCCATTTCATTCTTTCTCTCTCTTTTTTTCTCCCCTTTCTTTGAAAACCGAGATGGAATACATGGTGACAACTGGCAAACAGTTATGTTTTATTAACATCATGATCAATTGGCATCTTTCTTCCGTGGGTAATAAAGAAACGGATCAGGTAGAAGGGTCCAGCAAATCAATTTAATGAAGACACGGGTAGCCCTTGACTTGCAATAGTTCATTTAGTGACGATTCCAAGTTAAGGTAAAGGTAATACATGCTAGTCATTTTCAGATCTAGGGGGCGGTGCTCACTCCATTATGAGATAATGCTCATCTCCATTACAAAACCGAAGAAGAGCCAGTGCTGCCCGAAGACAGTGGTCATTGGCCGTCATGACTAAATGCGGAAGGCATTAAACACAGAATGTGTTTACCTTTCCACCAAAAGAGGTCCCTATTTTTCTAATTGCATTTTTTACATGCTTTAGAACTGCTAGGTTGGCAGAAGCTGGGACCATTAATGGGAGCTCACTCCATGACGTGGCGGTAGGGATTCGAACCACCGAACTGCCGACCTTTCTGAGCGACAAGCTCAGCGTCTTAGCTGCTGAGCCACCACATCTTCAAACTTACAAAGGCACTGAAAAAAGTGACGTATGACTGCTTTTCACACTGACGACCATTACAGCATCTCCCCATGGTCATGTGATTGAAATTCAGATGCTTTCCAGCTGATTTATATTTCTGACAGTTGCAGTGCAGCAGGATCATCTTTTTGTGACCTTCAATGGGAAAGACAGATTCACTTAACAAACGTGTTATTAACTTAACAACTGCAATGATCCACTTAACTACATTGGCAAGAAAGGTCGTAAAATGGGAAGAAAATTCTAATAACATGAAACTTCTTGGCCAGACCATGGTTTGCTTATAGCATTTCTTGGAATGATCATAAACAGCTCTCTATCAGTACAATTTACTTTTATGAAGCTTCTCCTCTGGTAATACTGATTTGCAAACGAGGGCATTCAAAACTTTTGCTAGACCAATAATTGAATACAGCTCTGCTGTCTGGAATCCGCACTGTATATCAGACATAAATTGAGCAGAATATTTTACGAGAAGAGTCCTTACACTCCTCTGTTCGCAACAGAATACCATACAGCACCAGATTTGAGAAACTAGGCTTAAGGCCCTGTCACAGTGCCCAACGGATGCAAAACGGACACAGTGGACGAGCAAAATGTTCCATCCGTTGTTATCCGCTCTCAAAAGGGGCAAAAATTTGCATAACCGGAGCGGATAACACGGATGGGGGGAGGACGCAGGGCGGATGGAAAACGGATGTAGAATGGAAGCCCAGCGGATGGGAGCGGATGGCACATCTGCTGGGCTTCCGGGGGGCTGCAGCAAAGCAGATGCGGAACGGATACAGCAGATGCAGAACGGATGCAAAGTGGATGAAGCGGATGAAGCGGATGCACAGCGGATGCACAGCGGATGCACAGTGGAAGCCTAGCGGATGCCGAGCGTTAATTGCGCATGCGGGGAGGATGCATTGCATCAGCCCCGCGGATATACCGGAAGCAGCTCGGAAGCAGGTCGCCATTCAGAGGAAAGACCTGCTTCCAGACACATCGACTACCTTGCCTGTCCTGCCTGCATGTCTGCCTGCCAGCCTTGCTGCCAGCCTTGCTGCCAGCCTTGCTGCCAGCCTTGCTGCCAGCCTTGCTGTCTGCCTGCCTGCCAGCCTTGCTGCCAGCCAGTCTTCCTGCCAGCCTTGGTACCTGCCTGCCTGCCAGCCTTGGTTCATGCCTGCCTGCCAACCTTGGTGCCTGCCTCCCTGCAAGCCTTGGTGCCTGCCTGCCTGCCAGCCTTCCTGCCAGCCTTGGTTCATGTCTGCCTGCCAGCCTTGGTGCCTGCCTGCCTGCCAGCCTTCCTGCCGGCCTTGGTGCCTCCCTGCCTGCCAGCCTTCCTGCCAGCCTTGGTGCATGCCTCCCTGCCAGCCTTGGTTCCTGCCAGCCTCCCTGCCAGCCAGCAACCCCACAACCATGCGGAAGCACAGCAAGCCTCAGCCATCTGCTGCCAGCCCTTGCAAGAGGGACAGGGCTACCATCCCGCCCCCTGGCCCTCACTCTGGTTCTGCTGGGGCTTCTGCAGCACGGGCTCGCTCTTCTGGGGCTGGGGCTTCTGCTGCTTCTGCTTCTGGAGGAGCTGACGACAAGCACTCCAGCACCAGCCACCTCCACAGCACCTGGACCCTTCACCCCTGAGACTGAGCGACCAAGAGGAGTGCCAGAGACTCATTTTTGTTTTATAGCTTGTTGTTAATAAAGTCTATTTTTGATTCATGCACTTGCTTCGTTTCTTTTTTTTTAATAAAGTCTTGGTGGAAACTTTTAGAAATGTTTAAGCCTTTGCATGCTTGTGGGATGGGTTAAGATAGCAGTGGGTTGGGCAGGGATATCTGTGGGATGGGCAGGGATACCTTTGGGATGGGTAATAGCTGTGGGATAGATAAACCTCCAGTGCAAGC
>BLBF01000006.1:6787371-6814664 GCA_015471245.1 Laticauda colubrina | reverse complement strand
TTCCTTCCTTCCTTCCTTCCTTCCTTCCTTCCTTCCTTCCTTCCTTCTTTCTTTCTTTCTTTCTTTCTTTCTTTCTTTCTTTCTTTCTTTCTTTCTTTCTTTCTTTCTTTCTTTCTTTCTTTCTTTTATTCTCGGTGTTAGGGTTCTGACGGATGCCTTAATTAATTCATCAGCCTCTAGCCAACTTTCAAAAGAAATCCAATTATTTATTAGGAGCAACCTGTCAACATTTTTCCCAAGTGCAGTCGGCTCTGTCCTAGGTAATTTATTGTTCATCTATGACCCTGTTTCCCCTCTCTTCCCAGGATGTGTCATAAATCACATTCTCCAATGAAGAACTTATGTGGGCTGCAGAAAACACGCTTCTCCGGCTAGCTCTGGTGACCTGGGACACAATCTGGAGAAAGGTGGGATGTGCTTCTGGTCATAGCAATGAAACTGCTCCATCAGATCTCCCTCCCATTCCTTATGGCAACTCGAGAGCAAGCCAGGAATGCTTTACAAGTTGACACTCAGGCCCCAAATTTGTCAAACAAGATTCCTGCTATCAAAAACTAAAAGAAATTTAAGTAATACAGATAAATAGGATACCATATTCTCTACTTAAAACTTTAAATGAAATGATGCCATTGTTTTGTCTTAAAGTTACAGACTGCTTTGGAAACAGGAGAAAACAGATCTTCAATTGAACATATGCAAAATTAACTATGGGTTTCCTATAAAACCTGTACATCATTAATGTCAGTGGGAAAAATGGTTTTCATCATCATCATCATCATTATCAAATATGTCTCTCCGTCATCGCCCATTCTTTTGAATGTCTTTTGTTTCTTTCTTTCTTTCTTTCTTTTTTTTTAACCAAATAATACAAATCCTTGTGGAAGTCTAAAAAAAAGCCAAGGTCTTGTTCAGGTCAGATTTTATGTAAAGATAACATTTATCACACATTTCCCTGACAAAATAAGCCCCAGGATCAATAGTCTGAATGTCAAATCTGCATTGCTTAAACTTCAAAGATTGTTCTGCAGAATTCTGAATATAACTGTATTTTTAAAGAGCTTTCTCACATATTTTTGTTGTATTGTTTAAAGTTCTTCTATATTTCATCCTGAGTAGTAGAGGCAGTCAAGAAGAGTCAAGAGAGGAATTAGCCTGGAGTCACGGCTCTACAGAATCCTACCGAACAATGTATCTCAGTTGCTATGAGGGAACATCTGAGAGAGCTCCTTACCCCGATGGGACTAAACCACCTCACTGGTTCCAGTAGAAAGAACCTACTTCAGATTCCATGGGACCAAGAATTTTGGCTGGCACGGTCCAGGAGAAGATCCATTTTTGTTGTGGCCCCCACCCTTCTGGAATATTTTCCTGTCAGAGGTGAGATCCAACCTCCTCCCCCACCCCACAGTTCTGTCCTTCTGGAAGAACCGAGAATCTTGGCTCTGCCTCTTAATCTGAAGCCCCCAACCTGCTCCATTGGGATTGGCTGATGAGGTCGAGAAAATTTTCATCCCAGGTTGCCCTTCATCATGGCTTTTTAATTTTTAAAAAAACTTTTTACAGCTTTTAAAATTTCTTTTCACTGCCCGATGTTGTTTCTTCACAAGATGGGTGGCAAATAAGTTCTCAAATAAATAATATTGCAATTTTAATTTTTTAAAGCACTTTTACACATTTTATTATAAGGGCAGCTGTCTAGAGTCGCTGTATTAGTGAGATGGGTGGCACAGAAATTAAATCAATCAATCAATCAGCATCCCAGTGTGTGATGATCTGGTATAAAGGTACAAAAGGCAACACAGCCAGCTGATAGGTCAAACTCCCCTTTATTGTTCCAAATTTCCTCCAAACGCTCCCATGTTTATGGCAAGTCCCGAAGCAAAGCATGCTCTCTCTCTCTCTCATACACACACAGAAGCCTCTGGCTGCAAGTAATCCAGCAAAACGCTTCAAAACAAGAAGTCCAGCATGGCAAAAGAACAAGACAATGAGTCCACAAAGCAAGGAACAAGGCAAGAAGTCCTGCAAACTCCAGCACACAAAAATCCATGAATTTAGCATTTGTTCCTGACCAGCGCCCCTCCCCACAGCGTCACCTTAAGTTTCAGTCCCCAGGTGTGCCTTGTGAAGTGGGGCAGGGCGCTCTCCTCCCAAGTCATCAGGTCAGCCTGCGCTGTTCCCACCTTCTTTCCACTTTCCATGCTCATGGATCAGGAGGGGGCAGTTCTTGCTATTGCTTGAACTCCATCGCTCTTCAATTTCACTGCCTGCCCTCTCTCGGTCATCCAGACGCCATTCCTCCCTGCTGGCAAGCCAACTGCAGCCCAAAGGGCCTGGGGCTGCCTCATCCTGCTCCTCACCATGTTCCTCTGAAGTCAATGAGGCCACCCCCTCAACCTCCATTGGTCCCAGCTCCAGCTCATCCTCCCTAGATTCAGGCTCTGATGGGGGATGAAGATACAGTGGTTTCAGAGGTGGTATTCAGCAAGTTCTGACCAGTTCCGGAGAACCGGTAGCGGAAATTTTGAGTAGTTCGGAGAACCGGCAAATATCAGCTTTGGCTGGCCCTGCCCCCATCTATTCTCTGCCTCCCATTGAGTCCCAGCTGATTGGCTGGGTCTTCTTTGGTTGCCTTGCACATGAGAACAGAGCTGGAAAGCAGGTTAGTGGGGTGGGGAGGGAAAAGGGATTTTGCAGTAACTTTCCCCCAGGAGTGGGGAGGGAATTGAGATTTTACAATATCCTTCCCCTGTCATGCCCACCAAGTCATGCCCACCAAGCCATGCCATGCCACGCCCACCAAGCCATACCCATAGAACTGGTAGTAAAATAATTTCACTCCCATCATTGCTATAACGCCCTCAAGATGAATTCCAGAAGACGTGGATCCACAAGCATTCAGTGCTCCTCTCCTTCAAAAATAAGCACACTTGTTTCTAAGGTCCATCCTCTCTATTTAAAAGCCAAGTAATCAAGTCCAGTTGGAACTGATACTGTCTCATTATTTATAAGAAAAGGATGACATGATTATGGAACCAGGACAGTGAACTCGACTAATCATGGCCACTGAAGGCTGCAGAAATGAGATCCCTTGCAAACTATTCTTAAGTACCTTCATCACATTCCTATTGTGCTAGCCTATCCATTTAATCACAACATCCATTTTGCTGTTGATCATACTGGTTGAATGCAGCTGATCAGGCATGCAGCGACCACGGTAATTAATTTACTCCATGTATAACTGCAGAGTAGATGAAAGAATCAATGGATAAAAAAATTTAGAATATTAGCATCCTCGTACTGATCCATCATTATTGAATCTCTGAGGGGAATATATTGTCGGAGACCTTTTGAGGTATTTAGAGAATTTTGTCAAGAAAGCATTTATCAACATAAAATATAGGGAAACTAGTGGAGAACAAAGAAAGTATAAATTAGCTGTATGCTGTCTCTTATTCGTGAACATTGCTTTTGAATTGTGGTGCTGGAAGAGGCTTATGAGAGTCCCTTGAATTGCAAGGAGTTCCAATCAGTTGATCCTAAAAGAAATCAACCCTGATGGTCCTTTGGAAGGAGAGATCCTGAAGCTGAAGCTCAAGTACTTTGGCCACCCAATGAGAAGAGAGGACTCCTTGGAGAAGACCTTGATGTTGGGAAAGATAGAAGGCAGAAGGAGAAAGGGACGGCAGAGGAGAAAATGGTCAGAGCAGAAGTCTTCAAACTTGACAGCTTTAAGACTTGTGAACTTCAGCTCCCAGAATTTCTCCTCCAGTCATGTTAGCTCAGGAATTCTGGGAGTTGAAGTCCACAAGTCTTAAATTTGCCAAGTTTGAACACCCTAGGGTTAGAGGTTGAGTTTGGGCAAGTTCCGGGAGACAGTGGAGGATGGGTAGTGATGGTGGCTGGTGTGGTATGGTCCATGGGTTCGTGAAGAGTCAGACATGACTTAGCAACTGAACGATGACAACAACATTTGTAAACATTATATAAAACTGATTTGTTACAATGGAGTTAGAAGGCGCCATCTAGGAAAATTTCTCTTTCGTTCTCCTTGCTAGGAGACCAAGGGTGACATGATAGCAGTGTTCCAATATCTCAGCAGTTGACACAAGAAGAGGGAGTCAAGCTATTTATTCTCCAAAACACCTGAGGGCAGGACAAGAAACAATGGATGGAAACTCATCAAAGAGAGAAACAACTTAGAATGAAGGAGAAATTTCCTGACAGTGGGAATAATTAATCAGCAGAACTACTTGTCTCCAGAAATTGTGCGTGCTCCAACATTGCATGCTTTTAATAAGAGATTTGTCTGAAATGATACAGGGTTTCCTGCTTCAGCGGGGGGTTGGACTAGAAGACCTTCAAGGTTCCTTCCAACTCTGTTATTTTGCTTCTAGCACTGATGATGTTACCAAGTTAGGGTAATGAAACGTCTGCAAGAAAACAAGCAAGCTCAGAGAGCCCCCAAGAATCCCTCGTGTCAGCTCTGAGCTACAAATATTCTCCTTTATTATTACAATCCAGTCCCTCTCTCACATTATTTCTCCAATCTGATAGTTTCAGTTTCTTTAATCCCTTTTCCTCAGACTTAATGCCCAATCCTATTGACCTTTATCGCCTTATTCTTGGCTAGCACAAATTCAAATTTGATTCTTTTTAAAAACACAGGGCTTAAAATTGGACACAATTTTAGGAGGGGTTCTGACCAAGTCAAAATATAGCTCAATGTTTTGTTCCTACAACTTGGACAGCTCATTTCTACTGACCTAATCTAAACTCTCATTTAGTGAGAACAGTTAATCAGTGGAACTGCTTGCCTTCAGAAGTTGTGGGTGCTCCATCACTCAAGAAGAGATTGGATAGCTACTTATCTGAAATATTATAGAATCAGAGGTGGTGTTCAGCGTGTTCGGACCAGTTCTGGAGAACCAGTAGCGGAAATTTTTAGTTTGGAGAACCAGCAAATAAATATCACCTCTACCTGGCCCCGCCCCCATCTATTCTCTGCCTCTTGAGTCCCAGATAATTGGCTGGGTTGTCTTTGGTTGCCCTGCACAGGAGAACAGAGCTGGAAAGCAGGTTAGTGGGGTGGGGAGGGAATGGGGATTTTGCAGTATATCTTTCCCCCAGGAGTGGGGAGGGAATGGAGATTTTACAGTATCCTTCCCCTGCCACTCCCACCAAGCCACACCTGCCAAACTATGCCCAGAGAAATGGTAGTAATTTTTTCTTTAATCCTACCACTGGGTGGAAGCTTGTTAAAGAGCGATCCAACCAAAAATAAAGGAAGAATTTCATTTGAGACTGGCAAAACTAGCAAAGATGTTTTAAAAAACATGTCTGTCAAATGTTGGAAATCCAATCAGACACCGGGCATGTATTATCACATGTGGTGGACGTGTGTGAAAGCAACCAAATATTAGATAAAAATATACACTTGGATAGAAAAAAAATGTTAAAACTGCATACACCTTACAAGCCAGAAATCTTTTGGTTAGGTATAATACCAGGAAGTATGAAAAGGGGAATATATATGCCAGGCCCATCAAGCCATGCTCACCAAGCCACGCCCACGGAATTGGTAGTAATTTTTTTTTAATCCCACCACTGTATAGGATCTCCTGCTTGAGCAGGGGGTTGGACTAGAAGACCTTTAAGGTTCCTTCCAACCCTGTTATTCTATTAATCTGTTATTCTGTTACCTTCGTGTTTTTTGCAGTCACATCTTACTACTGATGAATCTTCAGTTTGTGAACAACTCTTCCAAAATCTTTCTTACAAATTCCGTTGCCTTGCCATTCCATTATCATGCCCCTCCTCTATATCTCAACACTTGAACCTCCCCAGCACTCAAAATAGCTCTATTTCATTGTAATTAAATGTAAATATGAACTTCAATTTAGCTGTTCTTTTTTTTTTTTCTCTGAATCCACACATTAGTCTTTGCTGACACTAGCATGACCCTCAAAGGCCAAAAAATGGACACTTTAAACAGAAGAAATTGTATACTCTGGTTTAAAGGTTGAAAACAGGGCTGGATATAATGACAGGGAGAAATACCCTGGAATTATACCAATTGCAGGGAATAGAAGAGATCACAAGTGAAAGTGGTCCCCCCCAATCTCCTCTATAAGGAAAATAAAGAAACAATTTCTTAATTCATTTTGGCACAACTTTGAAAAAGTAACAGAATAACAGAGCTGGAAGGGACCTTGGAGGTCTTCTAGTCCAACCCTCTGCTCAAGCTGGAGACCCTATACCATTTCAGATCAATGGTTGTCCAATCTCTTCTTAAAAACTTCCAGTGTTGGAGCATTCACAACTTCTGGAGTCGAGCTGTCCCACTGTTTAATTGTTCTCACTGTCAGGAAATTTCTCCTTAGTTCTAGATTGCTTCTCTCCTTGATAAGTTTCCACCCATTGCTTCTTGTCCTGCCCTCAGGTGCTTTGGAGAATAGCTTGACTCCCTCTTCTTTATGGCAGCCCCTGAGATATTGGAAGATTGCTATCATGTCTCCCCTAGTCCTTCTTTTCTTCAAACTAGATATACCCAATTCCTGCAACTGTTAACAGAACAACAGAGTTGGAAGGGACCTAGGAGGCATGGGTGGGATGCAAATATTTTTACTATTGGTTCTATGGGCATGGCTAAGTGGGTGTGACTATATGACTGGGTGGACGTGGCTTCTTCTTCTTCTTTTTTTTTTTTGCAGTACTCCCCACACTCCATTTTTTTTTTTTTTTGCCTCCTGGGCTTCAGGGAAGCCTCCTGGGCGAAGCAGTAAGACAGCGAGGGGGCTCCCTGCACAGCTGATCATCAGAATAGCTCATTGTTGAGAGGAAAAAGAGAAAAAAAAGAATCACCTGTTCAAGTGAACTGGTAGCTGTTGTTTTTTTTTTACTATCGGTTTGTGTGAACCGGGCTGAACCGGTAGAATACCACCACTGCTTGGAGCCTTCTAGTCCTGCTCCCTGCTCAAGCAGGAAACACTATAATATTTCAGACAGGTGATTGTCCAGTTTCTTCTTAAAAGTTTTCAGTGGTGGAGTACCCACAACTTCTGAAGGCAAGTTGTTCCACTGATTAATTTTTCTAACTGTCAGGAAATTTCTCCTTAGTTCTAAGTTGCTTCTCTCCTGAATTATTTTCCATCCATTGTTTCTTGTTCTTCCTTCTAGTGCTTTGGAAAATAGGTTAAACCCTTCTTCTTTGTGGCAGCCCCTGAGATGTCAGAACACTGTTATCATGTCTCCCCTAGTCCTTCTTTTCATTAAACTAGACATACCCAGTTCCTGCAACCGTTCTTCGAATGTTTTAGCTTCTGGTCCCCTAATCATCTTTGTTGCTCTTCTGTGCATATTATAAATGTTGGGATAGCAGCATTTTTGAATCAAGGTGACAATCCATCAGGAAAGGTTAGAGAAATAAAGGCTTCTATTTATTTACTTGGCTAAATTTTCACAGTGGGCTTTTCAGCTGCACAGTTTTAATTTGTCTCTTCACCTAATTAATGTGCAATGCAATTTTTGGGCATCATGACAGCGCATTAATTTAACAAGTCTTAGCCTTTGATGTATAATGTATATGCTGAAAGATAGATGCAGATTCAATTTGTAAAGGTATTTTGGGTTAAAATATCAGAGGGCTCTGCTATCTGCTAAAAAAAATAATAACAATGAAGGACAAAAGCATTTGGCTTTCTTCAAATCCACCACATGAATCAAAATCAAAGTGAGAAAGACAACTCAAATCAGTTTTCATTAAACTAAATATACCCAATTCCTGCAACTGTTCTTTATATGTTTTAGCCTCCAATCCTCAGTTTGAGTTATGTTACTTTTAAACCAGTTTTGTTCTAGTGGTCAAAGTACCAGGTTAGAAACCAGGAGACTGTGAGTTCTAGCCCTGCCTTAGTCATGAAAGGCAGCTGGGTGACTTTGGGCCATTCTCTGTGTGTGTGTGTCTGTCTCTCTGTCTCTGTCGGTCTGTCTTTCTCTTTCTCTGTCTCTCTCTGCCTCTCTCTCCCTCTGTGTGTATCTCTCTGTCTCTCATTCACTCTCTCTTTCTCTGCCTCTCTCTTTCTCTGTCTCTCTATGTGTGTCTCTCACTGTTCATTTTATTTATTTATTTATTTATTTATTTTTGTCAATTGTTTAAAAAATAATAGGTATAAGTAAAAACATAGTTATGAATACATGGATACAAATAAGAAAAATAAAAAATAAAAGAAAAGAAACAATAGGACAGGGACGGTAGGCATGTTGATGCGCTTATGCACACCCCCTACAGACCTCTTACGAAAGGGGTGAGGTCAATAGTGGACAGTCTAAGGTTAAAGTTTTTGGGGTTTGGGGAAGAAACCACAGTCAGGTAGAATATTCCAGACACTGACCACTCTGTTGCTGAAGTCGTATTTCCTGCAATCAAGTTTGGTGCGATTAACCTTGAGTTTGCATCTATTGTTTGCTCTTGTATTGTTATGGTTGAAGCTGAAGTATTTATTGACAGGTAGGACATTGCAATGTGTGATTTTATATGCTATACTTAGATCGCACCAAAGGCGACGTAGTTCTAGGTTTTCTAGGTCTAGAATTTCAAGTCTGGTGGCATAAGGTATTCTGCAACGAGTAGAGGAGTGGAAAACTCTTCTTGTGAAATATTTCTGGACCTTCTCAACTGTGTTAATATCAGATATGTAATATGGGTTCCAGACTGATGAGCTGTATTTGAGTATTGGTCTTTTGTATGCTCTAGTTATTAGTGTAATATTACCAGAGAAAAAGCTACGTAAGATTAGGTTAACAACTCTTAAAGCCTTTTTGGTGATGTAGCTATGTCTCTCTCTGTCTCTCTCTCTTTCTCTGTCTCTGTCTCTCTGTGTCTCTCTCTCTCTCTGTGTGTGTCTCTCACTGTTTATCTCTGTTTCTCTTTCTGTCTCTATCTGTCTGTCTCTCTCCTCAACACACCTCACAGGGTTATTGTTCTGGGAAAAGAAGGAAGAAGGTGTGTGGCATATTTTTCCACCTTGAGTTATTGTTAAGAATATAAATTACCTAACAGGTATTTGGATTAGAAATATATAAACCAGGAAAGACATTTTAATATTGTCTCTTTAAGGGAATACAAGAGCATGCAATTGTGTGTGGTTTCTCAAATGGCCATAAGATGGAGCCAGAAACCTGGGTTGTTTAGTCTTAGTTTGAGTCTCAGAAGAGAGTGTGAGTGTATCTTTGTTTCCTTCTGTTGGAAAGTATTGCAGTTGCTCCATTTTTCCTAATTGACTGATATTACTGGATTTAATGTAAGTCTGATACTGAACTGTTTTTGATACTGGAATTTGATATTTGGATTGTCCCTGGATTGAAAACTGACTGATTTAAACCTGTGAATGACTTTGGACTGCCTATTTTGGACTTTGCTTAAACTTTCTGGAAGTAAAAACCTACATTTACTGTACAGTGTATCTGTGTACTGTGTGTGAATTATTCAAACACTTCTCTCAAAATATGTTTCCCTGTATGCGTTCATTCTCCTAACGGGGAATTACCTCAACAGTTATTCATAAAAATACTAAGTTAGCATAGAAGTAATCAAGCAAATAAATAAAATGAATTAAAACATGGATGGACAGACAGACAGATAGATTCATTACTTCTGTTTTGGCTCAGTGCTCGAGGTTTTCTTTTAGCACACATGATTTTGCATTTAAATGCCCATTTAAATGAGCACAAGAAGTGATACTTCAGTAATATTTTCTCTTCAAATATGTATTCCCAGAGTTGTGCTTTAAAAATACAGCCCTGATGCTTGTGAAGAGCTGTTGCATAAATGCTAAATTGTGTATAAATTCTTCTGAGATGGAATTTCTTGGCTTTGGAATTTGCAAAGATCAACTTCTTAAGAAATGCCAGGAGAAGAAAATGAACCATCAAGTGCATACAGCATTTTAAAAGCGTTATCGTGGATGCACTCCCCAATAAATACACACACATACACACACAAATAAATAAATAAATAAATAAATAAATGCAGGTCTTGGCGTGTGTTCGGGTCTTTTCCCGTGTAAGATTGAGAGCATCTTGGCAATGATTCAACGAGGTCCCACTTGCCATCTTCAGGCTGGTGCTTTCGGCTTCGTGCTTGTGCAAGCAAAGCATGATCGGAGCTGCCAGCCATGAAATACCTGCATATCTGTACCTGTGAAAATCTACAAATACACAAACACACACATACACATATATATGTTTATCTGATGAGTTTTAAGGACTGCTTTTTGTAAGCCACCCAGAGTTACCTGGTTAAAGATGGGCAGGAATATAAATTTGCTAAATAAATGAATAAATAAACGAGAGAACTTTTCTGTTCTGAGATACTACCGGCAACTCCTTCCAATACAGAAAAAACAAAATTAATGAGCTGGAAGCAAGCTGTGTCAAAAAAAAAGTCAGAAAAATAAAACATCTTTTTGTTCGGAGGCGAGCTCGTAGAATTCACCCCAATGAATGCCATCGTTTCCTCCCTTCCTCTTGTTTACCATTCCATCTAATTGTTGAACAAGTGAGAACATTTACAAACAAAAGACCACTATTGGATTCAAAGGTGCGGATGTAAAAAAATAAATAAAAATGAAACGGAAATTGTAAGTAAAATGGAAGCTAAGGGCTGGTTTTGCTTTTGCTTTGGCCTGCTAGCAGCCAGTGGAGCTGGCAGCAGATTTGGACAGTGAGGAAGTTGGGAAGGAACATGGGTTAGTCCTGGAGTCTGGGGAAGGCTCTGACGAGGGCTCTGCATCAGAAGCAGAGATGGGGCCAGTGCTGTCTAACTGTTATCAGCTGTCTTTGGAGTCGGAGATCAGTGGGGCAGAAGAACAGCTGGAGCCTGTTCCCCGTGTGTGCATGGACAGAGCTGCCAGGAGAAGAGAACAGTTAAGGAACAAGGATCGACTCGGGAGTAAGGGCACAGGTGGATGGTGAATGGCCCTCTCAAAGGGAATAAAGAGGAGCGAAAGAGGAATGGTATTTGCAGGAGATTTAACAGATTTAATGGATAATCAGAGTTGGAAGGGATTTTATAGGTCATCTAGTCCACCCCCTCACCCAAGTGGGAGACCCTATACGTAGTTTAATAACTTGACTCAGAATCCATGGTGATCGGGAGTGAAATTCAACTCAGATTTCTGGCAAACTAGCTACCAAATGTGAGTTTTCCCTCCTGATTGTTCCATTAACCAGAAGTTTGTGTCATCATCGATATGTAAAACTGTTCAGAGAAATACTGATAGTAATTTTACTAAAATACCCTCCTCCTCCTCCTCCTCCTCCTCCTCCTCCTCCTCCTCCTCCTCCTCCTCCTCCTCCTCTCCCCCCCCAATTTTGGAGTTTTCCTTTGAAACACAGTCTCCAAGCTTCTGTTGAATTTCCCATCCGTTCTTAGTGGCTATTCTACTGCCAAATAAGTTCACCTCGATTTTTTTTCCCGGCTTCTGAGAGTAACTGTAGGCAGTAGCTCCTTCCTGAGAAGTGACACAATTATCTCTGCATCCTGCAGAGACAAATTTGGGGTAAGATTCAGCTGCATTAAATATTGTTGTTTCGCAATCTGGATCTAGAGGAGTATACAGACAAAGTTACAGCCATACAGTCACAAGTCAGTTAGTTCAATTCATTAGGGTGAAGATCTGTTCCTGACTTCTTGCCAAATAATTTCTGCTACAATGTGGCATTTGGAAGACAGCTGCCTGGCAACTCTCCAAGCCTGATAAAGGTCTGCAGTTGTGAAATCTCAGGAAAGAATGTTTGCCTGGACTTTGCTGGAGATGAATTCACTTTAACCTAAATAAAAGGGATTTTATTGGGACAAAGAGTCTGCTTCATGATCTGGGAAAACCTAGGACAAAATAGTTTTATAGAATACCTTATGTTGAAAAGCAAAGTGATCTAAAAAATTGAAATAAGATGGATGGTGAGAGAGAATGGTATCCATGAACATAATTTTTGCTTATCCATGTTCTTTAGTCATTATCAATGTGCTGCTAAGAGCACAGTGACTCATGAGGTTAGAATGCTGGATGGCCAGTCAGCAGGCATATGTTTGAGACCCATCAGTGCTGCTGGCCAGGATGAGCACCCATCACATGCTGCAGCTCCTACGTATCCAGCATTTCAAAAGCGGGCAACCACGAGTAGATTATTGGGGACCATTCCAAAGGGCAACTTCATGGGGACATGTAAGGAGTCCCCTACTGGGTGTTCCTGGGCAAGGATAATATTACTGAAAATTCCTTTCATCATGGAAATACTTTGGTACTTCTGACACTGAAAAAACAAAATAAATGAGCTGGAAGCATGAAAAAAAAAGTCATTAAAAAAAAAAAAAAGGAATTGGGTTGAAGATTCCAGATGAAACGGATTAACTCTTGCTGAGAATACATGACAATATACATGGCCATCAAAGGCACTTTAATCTTAAACCCCTGTCACACAGCACCAATGGATGGAAAGAGGATGTAAAACGGAGAGAAACACTTGCCATCCGTTGGTTAAAGTGATCCTTCCGTTCTGTACTCACTGCCTCCGTTTTTCATCCTGTTTATCCATCCAGCATCCGTCTATTGACATTTCATCTGCTCAAAAAGTTTTGAGCTGCACAAAACTGTATGAGCAGAAAATGTATCCATTGCGTCCGTTCTGCATCCGCTACGCATACGGGGAACATCCATTCTACATCCGTTGTCATCTGTTACGCATCCGCTATATCCGCTAGGTATCCACTGTGCATCCAGACAACTCACATCCACTCCAGCGGAAAATGGACACTGGGAGGAAGCGAAACGGACACGGAACGGACACGCAGTGTTAGTAGCATGGACGGAGAAAGGATGAAAGCGGATGCAGCTCGCATACAAAGCATTAAAATGGAAAAAACGTTCACAGAGGGGACGTATCTCAGATATTTAGGATGTATGCAGGATGCCTAGAGGATGCAAAAGGACACCGAGCGGAAAACCTATATTTCCAATAAAAAGGGGGAGGAACTCACCTGGATCTCACTTTCAGTCCAGCAGCCCTGCTGTGCAGACCTCTTCAGCCTTCATCTGGCTCTTGCTCTTCCACAGCATCCAGTCATCTCCACCATGGATCGTCACACACTCCTTTTGGTAGCCACCATTGTTCTACAACAGTGCGAAGCCATCTACAGGCTCTTTCACCTGAACTACGCGAAGAAAAGGAGGCAGCCAAGAAGTGTCTGGGTCCGAAGATGGATCGGGAGAAGAGCAGAGTATGGACTGTACAACAAGCTGATGGTGGAGCTCAGGAACGAAGACACTTGGGCATTCCAGAACTTCATGAGGATGCCTCCAGCCATATTTGACGAAGTTGTGGAGTGGCTGACACCCAGGTTGACCAAGACAAACACCAACTTCCGGCCCAGCCTGGAACCTGGGCTCAAGGTGGCACTCACTCTGCGCCACCTGGCCTCAGGGACCACCTACAGGAGCATGCAGTACGGCTGGAGGGTGCCACACAACACCATCAGCATTGTGGTCAGAAAGTGGTGCAGGCCATCATCGAAGAATACATGGAGGAGCTCCTCCAGTGCCCCTCCACTGAAGAAGGATGGAAGAAAGTTGCAGAGCAGTGGTATCAGAAGTGGAACTTCCCCCACACCGTTGGAGCCATAGATGGGAAGCACGTGTCCTGCAAAGCTCCAGCCAACTCAGGGTCCACTTATCACAACTACAAGGGCTTCTTCAGCATCATCTTCTTCACCATGGTCGATGCTGACTACAAGTTCATGCACATCGATGCTTCAGGCAACGGCTCATCTTCAGATGCCCAGGTATACAATGCCAGTCATCTCAAGGAGGGGCTGGAACGCAACCTCATCGTGGGCTTCCCAGATCCAGACCCACTGCCCAACAACACACAAGATGTGCCCTACTTCATTGTGGGGGATGACGCCTTCTCCCTCAGAACCTACCTCATGAAGCCCTACACCTCCAGATGCCTCACCCATGAAGAGAGGATCTTCAACTACAGGCTGTCCAGGGCAAGGCGGGTGGTGGAGAACGCCTTTGGCATCCTGGACAACAGGTTCCAGGTACTCACCACCATGCAACATCTCCCACAGACCGTGAGGAGGATCGTGGAAGCTTGCTGCATCCTGCACAATCTCATGCACACCCACTACCCAGTCTTGCAGAACAGGCTTGTGGACCTCCAACAAGGCAATGGGGACATGGAGCCTGGGGAATGGAGGCAAGGGCAAAACCTGATAGACACTAAGGATGTGCAAGGCCCCAACAGAGCTTCACGTGAAGGGAAGAAGCAGCGCAACCTCCTGAGACACTGGTGCAACTCTCCAGCTGGAGCAGTGGAGTGGCAAGACAGGATGATAGATGCTTAATGGATGCTTCCTTCAGCCTGTCTCATCACACTGATGAGTGGCCATGTATGTTGAGTGGCCCTACAATGAACAGGGCATTTAATAGTTGTGTTTATGTTGAAATGTGTGGATCAATGATTAAATTGTTATTGATTATAAAGGGCCAAAGGTGTGGCACCTGGGAGGGTGGACCATACAGTCCCACTATGCTTGCACTGGAGGTTTATCTATCCCATAGCTATTACCCATCCCACAGGTATCCTAACCCATCCCACAGCTATTTCCCATCCAGCAGGTGTCCCTGCCCATCCCACAGCTATTACCCATCCCAAAGGTATCCCTGCCCATCCCACAGCTATTACCCATCCCAAAGGTATCCCTGCCCATCCCACAGCTATCCTTACCCATCCCACAAGCATGCAAAGGCTTAAACAATTTCTTAAAGTTTCCACCAAGACTTTATTTAATAAAATAAATGAAGCAAGTGTGTGAAGCAAAGATAATCTTTATTAATAAAAAGCTGTAAAAACAAAATGACCCAAGTGTCCCAAGCAAAGATAAAGTCCACAGGTAGCCACCCAGTCTCTGGCACTCTTCTCAGTCACTCTGAGGTGTGCCAATAGTCTCAGGGGTGAAGGGACCAGGTGCTGTGGAGGTGGCTGCTGCTGGAGTGCTGGTCTGAGGTGCCATTGGGATGCCTGGTCCCAAGAGGACAACAGGGGATGGTGTGTGGAGGAAGCTCTCAGAGAGCTGGCTCAGTCCTGTGATGTTGAGAGCCCCTTCCTCCAGGACATGGGGTGTCAGCCCCAATATCGATGACAGATGTTCTGAGGCCGGGCATGGCTGTGGGGTGGAGGAAGGAGTGTAGTGGGGATGTCTGGTCTGCAGCTGAACGAGGTGAGGTGTGGGTGGCATCTGTGGTGTGGGTGGCATCTGTGGCGTGGGTGGCATTGGTGGCATCAGTGGCACCGGTGGCGTATGATGTACCTGTGCCTGGACTTGGAAGGGCTTCCCGTGCTGCTGGACCTCCTGGTAGCCATAGCCTTGGTAGGTGAGGGCCTGTGGAAAGCCTTGGAAGGGCAGTGACATCACCTGTGGTGGAGGAGCAGACCTGGACTGGGTGGGAGCAGGTTCAGCTGGGTCTGGAGGGTTGTGAAGAAGACCGCTGATCCTGTCCTTGATCACCTGGTACTGTGATTCGGACATGTCCATGAGGGTCTGGTTGATGTAGGAGAGGAAGGGCTTGCGGTTGGAGGATGGGACGTCGGTGTGTACCAGCTGAGAGAGGAGATCTACACTGCTTCTGATGGTGTCTCTGATCTCCAGCAGGACAGTGTGGCTCTGCCCCTCCTGTCTGCCTCTCTGCCTGCTTTCTGTGGAGGTGAAGCTGGGGGTGGATGTGGGTTGGTCTCTGGTGGAAGTGCCCTCTCCTTGCTCCCACTGCATCAGGGGGTCCTCCACACGCTCCGCCATAGGGAGTGCAGCTGTTGGGGGGGGTCTCCGTCATGGCATGCTCCACAGATACCTGCCTGGACACAGGAGCTGACTCTTGGCCAGAAGAGGACTGGCTCTCTGCGGGCTGCCTGAGAGAGAGGGTTGTCAGAGGGGCTGCTCCTCGGTGGCGGATCTCACCCTCCAAGAAGCTGCACTTGGCCATCACGTAGGTCTCTCGGTCCGTCAGCTTGACCGTGGCCTGGCCAGATTTTTTGAGGTGCAGCTTCCTGTACCAGTAGCAGCAAAAGCAGGATCAGCAGCACCAGCAGGACCAGGATCATCATCAGCAGAGTAAGCACCAGCAGGACCAGCAGGACCAGGAGCACCAGCAGGACCACCAGGACCAGGAGCACCAGCAGCACCTGCAGGACCAGGAGCACCAGGAGCATCAGCAGGACCACTAGGACCAGGAGCAGTGCCAGCAGAGTAAGCACCAGCAGAAGCACCAGCACCAGGAGCAGCGCCAGCAGAGTAAGCCCCAGCAGAAGCCCCAGTACCAGGAGCAGCACCAGCAGAAGCTCCCGCACCAGAAGAGTCAGCACGACCAGCAGAAGCCCCAGCAGAAGCAGAGTCAGGGCCAGGGGGTGGGATGGTGGCCCTATCCTTCTTGCCATGGCTGGCAGCAGATGGCAGAGGCTTTCTCTTCTTCCCCATGGTTGTTGGCTGGCTGGCTGGCTGGCTGGCTGGCTGGAGCTGTGTCTGGCAGCAGGTCTTTCCTCTGAATGGTGACCTGCTTGCAAGCTGCTTCCCTTTATATCCGCAGGGCTGACGCAATGCATCCTCCCTGCATGCACAGTGAACGCTTTGCATCCGCTAGGCATCTGCTAGGCATCCGTTAGGCTTCCGTGATGCATCCGCTTCATCCGCTAGGCATCCGCTCTGCATCCA
The DNA here is from genome assembly GCA_015471245.1 of Laticauda colubrina. Classification (NCBI taxonomy): domain Eukaryota; kingdom Metazoa; phylum Chordata; class Lepidosauria; order Squamata; family Elapidae; genus Laticauda; species Laticauda colubrina. The sequence continues at coordinate 6,797,896 of BLBF01000006.1, read as the reverse complement.
CTCCTTCCGTTGTGCGTCTGCTTCGCTGTGCTCCCCCGGAAGCCCTGCGGATGTGCCATCCGCTTCCATCCGCTAGGCTTCCGTGGAGCATCCGCTTAACATCCTGGCTACATCCTCTCCCCATCTGTTCCTTTCCATTGTTGTCCGCTCTGCTTATGCAAATTTGGGGCACTTTTGAGAGCGAGATGGTTGTGAGATGCTTCTTATTGAATGAATCCATTTTCTAAGTTTGCACAATACACGGGACCAGAAATCCCACCAGCCTTCCAATATTTGAGGGGCTGCCACAAAGAAAAAGGGGGGGTCAACCTATTCTCCCAAGCACCAGAAGGCACGATAGGAAGCGATGGATGGAAACTGATCAAGGAGAGACCCAACCTAGAACTAAGGATAAATTTCCTAACAGTGAGAACAATTTATCAGTGGAATGATTTACCTTCTGAAATTGTGGGTGGTCCTACACTGGAGGTTATTAAGAAGAGCTTGGACAGCCATTTCTCCAGAATGGTATAGGGTCTCCTGCTTGAGCAAGGGGTCAGACTGCAAGACCTCCAAGGTCCTTCCCAACTCTGTCATTCTATTAAATGAGTTAAATGGCCCAAGTTTGCACAAAATAATCAGCCATGTAAAAATTGTGAATAATTAAGCTTGGTGGATTGTGCAAATGCAATTATTGGATCTTCAGTAGATCTACATAAGGATGTTCTGCAAACACAGAGATTGAAAGAAGAACCCACATCAGTGATGGGATTCAAATTTTTTTACTGCCGGTTCTGTGGGTGTGGCTTGGTGGGCATGGTTTGGTGGGCGTGGCAGGGGAAGGATACTGTAAAATCTCCATTCCTATCCCACTCCAAGCAGAGGTGGTATTCAGCAAGTTCTGACCATTTCTGGAGAATCCGTAGTGGAAATTTTGAGTAGTTTGGAGAACTGGAAAATACTACCTCTGACTGGAGATTTTACAGTATCCTTCTCCTGGCACACCCACCAAGCCATGCCCACAAAAACAAACTGAATCCCACCACTGACTCCAGGGGAAGGTTACTGCAAAATCCCATTCCCTCCCCACCCCACTAACCTGCTTTCCAGCTCTTTTCTCCTGTGCAGGGCAACAAAAGAAGACCCAGTCGATCAGCTGGGACTTGGGAGGTGGAGAATAAATGGGGGTGGGGCCAGTCAGAGGTGGTATTTGCTGGTTCTCTGAACTACTCAAAATTTCCACTACTGGTTCTCCAGAATTGGTCAGAACCTGCTGAATGCCACCTCTGAGTCACATTCTGAAAATGGCTTCAGAAGTCTTTCCAATCCCTCTAGCTCCTAGAACTGAAGTTCTGTGTGGAGAGAGTGGGAGTCTCTTTATGTCTCTTGACTTTTAAAAAGTCTCTTGACTTTTAAAAAAATATTTATTGTACCATGGGGAAGGTTGCCTCATGAATTCTAGGTTCCCCTTTACAGGAAATCTTCAAATAGAGATCAAAGAGCCACCTGTCTAAATATTTTAGTTGCTATGGGCATCTTGCAACTCCAGGATTCCACGATATCTTCAGCTTTGGTGATGGTTCTCATAAAAACTTTGTATTGATACAGATTTGTATCAAACCATTCAATATTTAACAGGCATTTTTGCTTTCCATGGTAGAAAAGCATCTTGATTCCCTATACTTGGCTCACCACTGGAATGTAAAAAAAATAAAATAAAATAGTGAGCTGTTGCCTTTATTCCCCTGTTATTCAAAAGGAATGACCCAGGATTGATCAAAGTCCAATCAGTTATTAAAAATTGAGCAAAAATTGCTTGGTGCAAGGGCAAATACAATTTGCATCCAAGTTACTTGAATTATACATGCATCTTATTGATCGGACTTGATTCCCCAAAGATCATTATCAAAAGTTAAAAAGCAGTCAGGTAAACTTTTTGCCTGGTAAATGTGAACATATGTTTAATATTCAATATGAATGCCTATTACACAATTTTACTCCGGTTTATTCTCATTTTATGCCTCTTTTTGCACATTGTAACTTCTTTTGTTCTTCCCTGTGTTTCGTAAAAGATTATATAAAGTGGTTTTCTGATATCCATCCTTCCATTTTCCCCCCCCCATTTTTCCATCCTTCCTGTCAGATCCACCAGCTTCGGCTTGGCGCCTTGCTGGCATTCTGCCATTGATTGGGGAAGAGAGGGGGAACAAACAAACATATTTTTATTATTGGGGGGGGTTTGAGGAAGAGCAGAACAGTTTGGAATCTGGTTCATGTCAGTGTGCTGGGATCTTCAAGACCGCTTTCCCTGAGTATAGAATTTCACAAGCCCAAACACATCCGAGTTTTGGGTGTTCCTGATAAAACTATGGAGGAGGCTAGGGGAAACTAGGGGTTTAGTTCTGTATTAGTGCATGGGAATTTCAGATTCCTCTTGACTCTCCTGCAAGCAACATCTCTTAGTAAAAACTCCTTTTCACTTCAAATGGAGTCGAGGGTTTTACTTTCCTAAGGGCAGGACTGGGGCATGTCTGACACTTTCATCCTTCCATCTATCCGTCCATCACTATCTCCTGGTTATTGGTCCAGAGTGACCCAGCTGGCTTTCATGTCGAAGGTGGGATCAGAACTCACTATGTCCTGGTGATTGGCCCAAAGTCACCCAGCTGACTTTCATGTCTATAGCAGGTCTATAACTCATAGTATCCTGGTTTCTAGCCAGGTGTCTCAACCACTAGACCAAACTGGCTCTCCTAATTATAGCGATAGCGATAGCAATGGCAGTAGCACTTAGACTTATATACCCCATTTACAGTGTTTTACAGCACTCTCTAAACAGTTTACAGAGTCAGCATTATTCCCCCCAACAATCTGAGTCCTCATTTTACCCACCTTGGAAAGATGGAAGGCTAAGTCAACCTTGAGCCTGGGTGAGATTTGAACTGCCAAATTGCAGGCAGGCAGCAGGCAGCAGGCAGCTGGCAGCAGAAGTAGCCTGTAGTACTGCATTCTAGCCACTGCGCCACTGCAGCTCATATTATTTCTAATAACTCAATTATTTCTAATAACTCCAAAAATTATAACTCCTTTGGAGGAGTGATGTCCCAGGAAACAGGCATGGTGACAAACTTTACGAAACTCATTTTTCATTTTCATATTTCAATGCCCACTTTTGATCGCCTGACCAAGATGGTTGGGCAATAAATTTTTATTTTTCATTTGTCATGGAGTCTTATTTTTGTTTTCTTTTTCTTTGTCTACTTTCTTTCTTCCCATTTAGGTTTCTATTTCTTGGCTTGGACATTTGACCTCTTGGACAAATAACCAGTAAAGCACAAAGTTGTGATTTTACAATCCCAAAACAAAACAGAAATAACAGAATAACAGAACAGAACCAGTGATGATTTTCCAAATTGTTTCCGATCAGTTCTATGTGTGGTTCTATGCATCTGTGTTTCGTGCACATGCAGAGGGCTCAAAAACCAACACCTCTCAACACTAGTAAGCTGAGCTTCCTGTTTGCACATGCTAACACATGCTTTGCCCACAAATTCTGGAGGCAAGTTGTTCCACTGATGAATTTTTCTTCTTTCTTGTCAGGAAATTCCTCCTTAGTTCTAGGTTGGATCTCATTTTAATAATCTTCCATTCATTACTTCTTGTCTTGCCCTCAGGTGCTTTGGAGAATAGGTTGAAAAAGTTTCCTTCATTTATAGCATTCCTCAAATAACTTATTTTATGACATCTTTAAAATACAGTAGGAAAAAGGTTAGCTATCAGCAAATTCAACGTTTTGGTGAAGGCTGGTGAGCTATTTATAAAGACAGCATCAGTAGAAACGTTCTCCTGTTAGGTGCTGACAAATTTCAGACTGCTGCATATAACCCCATGCCTTTCTAACACTGAAAGTTTAGGCAGTGAAATATCTGCAAGGAAATAACCAAGCTCAGAGAGCACCAAGGATTCCAAAGAACTGATTCCTATGTCGCAGAAACTCAAGAGTTATCTCACAGAAATAATAAGCTGGAAACAACAGAATAAGAGAATTGGAAGAGACCATGAAGGTCTTCTATCAGCTTATGCTGATACCACTCTATAAAGCCTTAGTAAGACTACACCTAGAATACTGCATCCACTTTGGGTTACTACACTAAAGAAGATGTTGAACCTCTAGGAAGAGTGCAGAGAAGAGCAACAGAATGATTAGGGGACTGGAGGCTAAAACATATGAAGAACGGTTGCAGGCACTGGGTATGTCTAGCCTTCTCATCGCTCCTTATCGCCCCCCCCTCCCACTTGTGACTGTATGACCATAACTTTGTCGCTTGTATCCTTGGGATTTGTATTGACTCTTTCCTGGTATGATTTGATTGCTTATTGTACCCTATGACTATTATTAAGTGTTGTACCTGATGATTCTTAACTCTTGACAAATGTATCTTTTCTTTTTATGTACACTGAGAGCATTTGCACCAAAGACAAATTCCTTGTGTGCCCAATCACACTTGGCCAATAAAAGAATTCTAATTCTAGTGAAGAGAAGGACCAGGGGAGATATGATAGCAATCTTCCAATATTTGAGAAAGGGGTCAAGCTATTTTCCAAGGCACCTGAAGGCCAGACAAGGAATAATGGATGGAAACTGAACAAGGAGATATTCAACCTGGAAATAAGGATAAATTTTCTGACAATGAGAACAATCGACCGATGGAACAGTTTTGCCTTCAGAAGTTGTAGGAGCTTCATCGCTTGAGACTTTCAAGAAAAGATTGGACCACCATTTATCAGAAATGGTGTCGGGTCTCCCGCTTGGGAGGGGAGTTGGACTAGATGATTGACAAGGTCCCTTCCAAATCTGTCACTGTCAGATTAGCTCAAATGTGTGACTCATCTTTCTTATTGTCTCGTAGTTCAACTGGCTGCCATGGAAGGCCACCTGCACTGCTTTAAATATTTGGTGAGCAAAATGCCCACGTTGGTCCACTCCTTGAAAGCCCGGAATGACCACGGTGAGACCCCACGGGATCTGGCCACGAGGTTCTACAAGGAAAACATCCTGGTGTACATGGACAGTCTAGAGGAGGAGGATGACTCATCATTGGATGAGGAAGAAAGGTGGATGATGAGCAAAATTGTGGAAGGGAGGGAAATTTTGAGGGTAGGGTTTTTGGTTTTTTTTGTTCTTCTCAAATGCAATTTTCTCACTTTTATTAGAACCTGCAACACACAGGATGCAGGTTTTGTTTTAATTAAATAAAAGACTGCAAAGAAGTAAGTCCTAGTAAGAACACATCTGGAATACTGCATCCACTGTTCAACCCTGAGTTACAAAGGCCAGACAAGGAATAATGGATGGAAACTGAACAAGGAGATGCTCAACCTAGAAATAAGAAAAATGTTCTGACAGTGAGAACAATCAACCCATGGAACAACTTTCCTTCAGAAGTTGTGGGAGCTTCATCCCTGGAGGCTTTCAAGAAGAGACTGGATTGCCATTTGTCAGAAATGGTGTAGAATCTCCTGCTTGGGCAGGGGTGGGTTGGACTAGATGACCTATAAAGTCCCTTCCAACTCTGTTAATCTGCATAAACAGACAAATGGTTGTCCAGACTCTTCTTAAAAATTTCCAGTGTCGGAGCAACCACAACTTCTGAAGGCAAGTCCTTCCACTGGTTAACTGTTCTCTCAGGAAACTTCTCCTCAGTTCCAGATTGCTTCTCTCCTTGATTAGTTTCCATCCATCACTTCTTGTCTTGCCTTCAGGTGTTTTGGAGAATAGCTTGATCCCCTCTTTTTTGTGGCAGCCTCTCAAATATTGGAAATACTGCTATTATGTCACCCTGATTCCTTAGTTTTCATTAAACAAAACATACCCAATTCCAGCAACCATTCTTCATATGTTTTAGCCTCCAATCCCAAATCATCCTTATTGCTCTTCTCTGCCAGATGTCAGGCAGAAACCTTTGATCCACAACATCAAGGAGAAAATTTGGCAGGTATAGATCCACCAGGAAAGGCCAAAGTTGAGGCAAGCCAAGGATCAAAGACATGTCAAAGCAGAAAGTGAAGCACAAACCAACCCCCTGGATTCGAAGTTCCTAACCCAACTTTTTCATACGCCTCCGAAAAGAACCTCTTCATATCTTTTTTTAAAAAGCCTTTGCTAAACTTGATTTGATTCCCCTGCGGAAAGAAGTGAAGGCTTTTGGCAAGACTTGTAGGTTCAAATTGACTTTATAAAGCATCGGAGGGATCTATTATTGAAAGGCCGGGAGTAACCAGAGCTGCCACGGTTAATTCTGTGGAGGCAAATTGCTGATTTTGGCCACCTAAGGAGGAGACACTTTTTATAATTAGCTTTCATTTCATACTGAATGGCATTTTCAACTAGAGATGAAAACTCCATCAGTGAGAGACACACACCATAATTGCTTGAAAATTGCCAGGAAAGTATCTGTTTTGGACGGTTCCCTGAGGATCTCAGATCCTTTGAGGAGGAAGGACATAGAACGAATATAGAATTATAATTTTTGGTTTGAGAGAGGAACCAACAACCTTTTTTAAAAAAAATCTTCAGAAATAATGATTCCTGGGAAAAATGGAGAATTTGAAATATTTGAAATATGTAGGATTCCCAATCGCTTTATACTAGTGAATATGGGAATATTATTTCAATGTCTACTTTGCCTCCCCCCTTTTTTTGTCTACTTTGCTGTATTATTTTCTTTTTTGGGAGGTTTAATTCAATAGAAGGAAATTATTTAGAATTTTATTGAGCTGGGTCATCATATGAAATATAAATGTAAATAAAGAAAATAGAGGAATAGAGAAGGTAAAGAAAAAAGCAACTGTGTTTTTTTCCCCAGTGCAGTAAAATACAAAATAAGGTTAAAACTAGCTTTTTACTTTTACATATTTAGAGAATACTTGCCAGAGAGATCCTGGTCACGTGGATGGTTCTAACTGGAACATTCTCACATGCAGAAATGGAATTCTTGTCTCAGCAAGGACCCAAGGTCTTCTGAAGAGTATAGGGATGACTACAAGGAATGAAGCATCTTTTTTATGTAATCTTTTTTTTAATTTTTATGTTTCAAAAAAATCTCCTTTCGTGAACAGCGTGGTTCCAGGTTTTTACATTTCCGTACAAACATGACCTTCATTACATATTTATCTTTCACATTCAATTTCATATCATTACATTTATAATTTCTATAAATTTTCTCAAACATTCTTTTTTTCTTCACACTTATTATTTATATTTTCTATTCATATCTTAACTTTCTTTCATGTTTTCAAATATTCTCATGTCTTCTTTACAGAAATCTTATTTCTTTAAAAATCTTATTTCTTCTTCTATATTCATCGTACTTATACTTTTATCTTTGATTTTTGACACATTCGCAAATTCATCGCGTACTCTTAGTTCATTGTTCAAAAAATTCCATCACCATTCTAATAATTCAAAAATTCAAAAATCTCCCCCTTTAACGACTAATTTGAGTGAACCATCCCTTTATCTTATGCATCATTCAATTAACTGCCCTTTAATCCACAGTAATAATTTATCATGGTATAATCATATTTTAATTCCCACTTTTTGAATTAACAACAATAATTTCCTAGCTACAGCATAACACATCTATATTTTGAGGCAGATTCTGCATGGTATTTTTTCCCCTTGGTTACGGAATGAAGGATCTTCTATTGCAGGGGTGTCAAATTCAATGACCTGCTTAGATCTGGCCCATGGGGCCATCCTGGAAACAGTGAACAACCGGCTTGCGGTGCCTCTGCCAGTGAAAACAGCAGAGGGCTAGCAAAACCAACTCAAAACAAAACAAAAGGAGAAATGGTTCCCCTTTTGCATTTGAGCATCCACAAAGGGACAGGAAACAAGAAAGGGAAAGAGGAAAGACAACGGAGAAGAAGGAAAAATGGAGAGAGAGAGCAAGGAAAGAAAAATAAGGAAAGGGGAGATAGTAGACAAAAGGAGAATGAAGAGGGAAGAAAAAAAGATGAGAAGGAAGGAAGGGAAGTCCTGCCCTAGCACTTGGCTTCCAGCAGACAGCAAGTTTCTTCTGGAGGACAAGGGTTTGGTGCTCTCCCTAGTCATGCCTTCCTCCACTGGAGACAATGATTCCCCCAGCCCCACTTGGGCCACCACAGATGCCCCCGAAATGAGTGACGTTAAGTGGGCCATGCCTACCCCACCCATGCCCATCCAGTCCCTCTGAGATCAAACACAACCCTGATGCAGCCCTCAATGAAATCGAGTTTGATCCCTTTGTTCTATTGGGTCTTAGTCAGAGGTGGCATTCAGCAGGTTCTGACCAGTTCTGGAGAACCAGTAGCAGAAAAATTGAGTAGTTGGGAGAAGCGGCAAATCCCACTCTGATTGGCCCTGCCCCCATCTATTCTCTGCCTCCCATTGAGTCCCAGCTGATTGGCTGGGTCTTCTTTTGTTGCCCTGCACAGGAGAACGGAGCTGGAAAGCAGGTTAGTGGGATGGGGAGCGAATGGGGATTTTACAATATCCTTCCCCTTGCAGTGGGGAAGGAATGGTATTTTGCAATATCCTTCCCCTGCCACATCCATCAAGCCATGCCCACCAAGCCACACTATGCCCACCAAGCCATACCCACAGAACCGGTCGTAAATTTTTCTGAATACCACCACTGGTCTTAGTGGCTAAAGTGTGTATTTTGGTATCGTGTCATAGATTTCAGAAATCTATTAAACAGCACTTTTCAGTTTGGCTAGAAGTTCTGGGAACCACTGTCTTTTTAGGAATGTATTTATTCCACACATTTATCTCATTTCTCCCCAGGAAATCAAGAAATTCAGCAGTCATTGTTTCTTAACAAGAAAATCATTATTTTTTAGTGTAGGCTGGGCTACATGCCAGTAATCTTTATAGCTGAGCATGGAGTTCACCCTGTCAAATGACAACAACCACACAACAACATCACAACCTTCCTCCCAGAGAGTGAAGGTGATTAAGACAGAAGAAACCAGGTGAAATAAAATTAGTCTTGTCGAATTAGTTCTTCTTGTCTTTTTTTTTTTTAATCTTTCCACACCTGGTTAATCCTAACTGGGCATGTGATTTAATATTTATTTGTTTCCCTGATGGGCTACATGATTCCTGGTCCTTTACAATATACAGGTAGCCCTCGACTTACAACTGTTCATTCATGACCATTTCATTTAGTGACCAGTTTTGAGCTGCTCAAACAATGGCATTGAAAAATTTGAGTTATGACCGTTTTTCACACTTACAAACATTGCTGGAGTCCCAAGGTCACGTGGTCAAAATTCAGACCCTTGGCAACTGGTCCATATTTATGACGGTTGCAGTATCTGGGGGTCGTGGTTCACTTTTGTGATCTTACCAACAAAGTCAATGGGGAAGCCAGATTCACTTCACGACCATGTTACTAACTTGACTACTGCAGTGATTCACTTAACAACTGTCTAAAGAAAGGTTGTAATATGGGGCAAAATTTAGTTAACTGTCTTGCTTAACAATGGAAATTTCAGAACTCAGCTGTGGTCTTATACAGGTTGAGGACTACCTATATAAGAAAATTTTCCTCTTCTTCCTACTTCCTAATCCAACTTAGTATTTTTAATTCAACATTGTCTGCAGATAATTCATACTGACGGAAATTTCTATACTATACCTCAACAGTTGCCCCTCAACTGTTCTGGTGTTGCTATGTTATGGGCAATTTAGTTAGAAGGTGCTTACAGTATCAATAGCAATAGCACTTGGACTTATATACTGCTTCATAGTGCTTTCCAGCCCTCTCTAAGTGGTTTACAGAATCAGCCTCTTGCCCCCAACAATCGGGGTCCTCATTTTACCCACCTTGGAAGGATGAAAGGTTGAGTCAACCTTGAGCCACTCAGGATCAAAATCCTGGCAATGGGCTGAATTGGCCTGCAAAACTGCATACTAACCACCGCACCATCAAGGCTCCCTCCCTCCCTCCCTCCCTCCCTCACTCCCTCACTCACTCGCTTACTTACTTACTTATAACACCTAAACGTATATGCTGCTTCACAGCCCTCTCTAAGCAGTTTTATAGAGTCAGCATATTTCCCCCCAACAATCTGGGTCCTCATTTTAACCACCTTGGAAGGATGGAAGGCTGAGTCAACCTTGAGCCTGGTTGGAATTGATCTCCTGTCGGTGTATAGTGAATTAGCCTGCAAGACCACATTCTAATGACTGCGCCACCACAGCTCCTTCCTTCCTTCCTTCCTTCCTTCCTTCCTTCCTTCCTTCCTTCCTTCCTTCCTTCCTTCCTTCCTTCCTTCCTCTCTCTCCTCCTTCCCAATAGACTTTTATACTGCTTTGCTGTGTTTTTCAGCCCTCTCTAAGCAGTTTAAAAGTCAGCCTCTTGCCCCCAACAATCTGGGTGCTTATTTTACCCACCTCAGAATAGAATAGAATAGAATAGGGAATAGAATAGAATAAAATAAGAAAGGAATAGAGTAGAGTAGAGTAGAGTAGAGTAGAGTAGAGTAGAGTAGAGTA
>BLBF01000006.1:6752415-6780182 GCA_015471245.1 Laticauda colubrina | reverse complement strand
GGCAGGCAGCAAGGCTTGCAGCAAGGCTGGCAGCAAGGCTTGCAGGCAGGCATGCAGGCAGGGCAGGCAAGGCTGTCAATCCGTCCGGCAGCAGGTCTTTCCTCTGAATGGTGACCTGCTTCTGAGCTGCTTCCCTTATATCCGCGGGGCTTACGCAATGCATCCTCCCCGCATGCGCAATTAACTCTAGGCATCCGTTAGGCTTCCGCTGTGCATCCGCTGTGCATCCACTGTGCATCCGCTTCATCCGCTCGGCATGTGCTATGCATCTGCTATATCCGTTCCGCGTCCGCTTTGGTAAGGTCCCCGGAAGCCTAGCGGATGTGCCATCCGCTCCCATCTGCTTCCATCCGCTGGGCTTCCGTTCTGCATCCGCTTTCCATCCACCCTGTGTCCTCTTCGCGTCCGTTCCTTTCCGTGTTATCCGCTCTGGTTATGCAAATTTTCGCCCCTTCTGTGAGCAGATAACAATGGATGGAACATTTTTCTCGTCCGTTGTGTCCTTTTTACTAACGTTTTGCATCCCTTGGGCAGTGTGACAGGGCCTTAACATCATCAGTGTGAGAAGGAAATTGGGTTTACTCTTATTTTATAACCAGCAAGAATCCTGACAGAGCTGTTATTTATTATTTGATTGTTTGTCTGAGTTGATAGTTCCTTGATTGGGATACTGTTTACTTCTTAATTGTTTGATCCAATGTTAATCTTAGCATTCATCTCTGGTTATCTGGATAGTGATTACCACTTTATAATGCCTTGGTAAGGGTACACTTGGAAATACTGCATCCAGTTTTGGACTAGAAAAAGTGCAGAGAAGAGCAACAAAGATTATTAGGGAACTGGAGGCTAAAACATATAAAGAATGGTTGCAGGAACTGGGCATGGATAGTCTAGTGAAGAGAAGGACCAGGGGAGACATGATAGCAGTATTCTGATATTTCAGGGCAATGATAGCAAACTTTTTTGTTGTGGTGTGCCGAAAGCGCACCTGTGCATAATAATACACGCGCATGTGTGCTGGCACCCACAATGCAATGTACCCCACTCCCCTGCGCATGCATGTACAACACCCCCACCCCCTTAGCTGCACTGTACATACGTGCACCTCCCAAATGATTTTCAGCCTGTTTGAGGCCCTTTTTGCCTTCCTGGAGGCTCAAGGGAACCCTCTGGAGCCTCGGGAGGCTGAAAACAGGCCTGTTTTGACAGTTCCAGTATTTTCGTAAGGCCCATTTTTCAGACTCCCGAGGCTGCAGAGGCTTCCCTCGAGCCTCTGGGAAGACCAAAAAGGCCTCAAACAGGCCGAAAATCAGCTGGGAGACATATGCATGCGCAGTGCAGGTAGGTTTGGCTGGGACTTGCGTTCCCGCACAAATAGCTCTGCATGCCACCTGTGGCACGCATGCCATAGGTTCACCATCACAGTGTCAGGGAGTGCCAGAAAGAAGGCAGAGTCAAGCTATTCTCCAAAGCCCCTGAGAGCAGGACAAGAAGCAATGGGTGGAAACTAATCAAGGAGAGAAGCAACCTAGAAGTTTGCTCATTTCAGCATTGTGTTCCTTTCTTCAGTGAAAATTCCACAACAAAGTCAAATAGACTAGCTGTCACCCACCCACAACATGTGTGTGGGTGTGTATGGCCTATATGCAGTTGTGTTGCACCCATGTTCACCCACACAGAAAGAGGAACATTTATACCTGCGAAAAGTAATAAAAACCCCCAACTATCCTAATTTAGTATATATCACAGAGAAGCAGTTATAGGATAATTATGTCTCAATTTGCACATTAAGACAAAAAATGAAAATGTACTCTCTTAGTTTCAAAATGAACCATAACAAAATGTAGATCTGCTGAAATTCTCCTTGCTTAAAGACTCCAAAATATGCTTTTGATTAGAGTTTTGTCAGCCATCAGATCCGTCTTTTGCCAGATATGTGCATTAGCAACGAAAGCTGAAAGAAATAGTGACAAGGATAACCACATAAAAATTAAATATTGCACTTTGCTAAATGAACACGACCGAGGAATTCAAACTTGAAATTAGCATGCTGATGCTTTTGTTGGAGACCGGGGGCAGACAGAGGAGTGTATCCTTAGATCCTTAATAAAAAGAGAAGACAATTTTTTTTGTTATCTAAGAAGCTGCAATATCAATACCATTTGTTAAAAAACGCAGCATGTCAACATCTTCAGTTAAAGTACTTCTAATTCTGCATACATTTCTACAAGCCAGCAGCATGCATTGTTTCTAAATCCCCTCTAGCAATGGAAGGAACAATAACCTTTCTGCAATAATTCTTTTCAAATGTTTTTGTTGAAACAGAATGGAAGTGAATATTTGAGAACAATTCCTTCATTGAAAGCCTTCACCTATGACTGAAATGGGTCTCAAAATCCCCTTTGAAGAGTTGATAAGAGCTACCATTGTCTGAACCGTGAGCACATGTGCTTTGTGGCTTTCCTGAGACCATGTGTGTGTATGTACATATCAAAAGTAATCATTCAGGATAGCTCTCCTTTCCAATTTGCTTCGGGATTTAGTCCCAAAGGTGCTTTTTTAAAGGAGGCAACTGGACTTTCTTGTTCTTTTTCTTTTTGAAGATGTTTCGCTTCTCATCCAAAAAGATTCTTCAGCTTTGACAGGATACTGGGGAATGGAAAGATTATCCTGACAGAGCTGAAGAAGTTTCTTGGATGAGAAGTGAAACTTTGTCAAAAATAAAGCAAGAAAGACCAGTTGCCTCCAGAAAAAACACCTTTGGGACAACAATCATGATCTAGATGACTGAGAGCCTCTATAGACTTTTAGCTATACAATTTGGGATGAACACCCTTTGAATGGTATTGGGGTAGGAATAGATTTCCAGAGGAAAAATTGCAGACTACAGGAACTCAGGTGACCCTGAGGACACAGATAAACCTCCAACTAGCCTTAATGACTCCTAACGATGCAAATGACCAGCTGTCTGCAAGGAATGTAAACCTTTCCCCACCATCCTGTCAGAGCTGAAAAAGCTTCTTGGATAAGAAGGGAAATGTCTTCAAAGAAAAAACCAGAAAGTCCAGTTGCCTCTGAAAAAAGCATCTTTAGGACAACCATGACCTGGATGACTGAGAACTTCTACAGACTTTTAGCTATACAATTTGGGACAAACACCCTTTGAATGGTGCAGGAGTAGGAATGGATTTCCAGAGGACAAATTGCAGATTACAGGAACCAGGAGCACTACTAAAGTGATCCTGAGGGCAAAGATAAACCTTTAAGTTGCCTCAACGACCCTCTAAAAGGATGCAAATGACCAGCTGTCTGCAAGGAATATAAATCCTTCCATTCCCTACTATCGAAATGCACACCCACCGAACTGGTTGTTACACTGGTTGAATCCCACCACTGTCTTCAAGACTATCTCCTTCAGAGTAAAGCTGCCCACCCTTGATTGACCTGAGAGGAAATACTTCAAATCCTGTCATTGAGAAAGTAGAATATATAGAATATATAGGACTGGAAGGTACCTTGGAGGTCATCTAGTCCAACCTTATTATACCATCCTGGTCAAATGGTTCTCTAACCTATATTTGAAAACCTCCAGCAATGGAGCATGCACAATTTTAGGAGACAAGCTGTTCCTTTGAATAACTTCTCACTGTAAAGAAATGCCTCCTTTATTATTTTTTTAAAAAACTTTATTTATTCATTTTACATTTTACATACATAAGTGCTTTGTGAACAGTATATTGTCTGGATCAATTTGCTTATGTAGTTATATTTCTCCAACTCCTAATTTCTATGTCTTTATCCTAGGGATAAAGCATATTCCATGTTTGAAAGTATTTTGTGTCTTCTTTTCCTTTTACCTTTAATGTCAATCTGTCTATTTCTGCACAGTCTAATATTTTTTTTAAATTACATCTTCTTCTCTAGGTGTCTCCTCATTTTTCCAATATTGTGCAAATACAATCCTTGCAGCTGTCAAAACATGAAGCATTAGATACATATTCCCCTTCTCATACTTTCTGGTATTATACCAAACAAAAAGATTTCTGGCTTGTAATCTACATATGCAGCCTTAACATTTTTTTCTAGCAATGTGTGTATTTTTGTCCAATATTTAGTTGCTTTCACAAACATCCACCACATGTGATAATTAATACATGCCCAGTGTCTGATTGCATTTCCAACATTTGACGGACATGTTTTTAAACATCTTTGCTAGTCTCGCTGGTGGCAAATGAAATTCCTCCCTTATTCTTGGTTGGATCGCTCTTTAACAAGCTTCCACCCAGTGGTGAGATTCAAATTTTTTTGACTACCTGTTCCATGGGTGTGGTTTGGTGGGTGTGGCTTGGTGGGCATGGCAGGGAAAGGATACGGTGTCAGCCTTCAAGATCTTCTACTATTGCTTTGCATCTTTCGGCTGTCATAAGTAACGGAGGGAGGAGGGGGGGAGTCTGGGAAGTGTGCTGGAGGTGTTACGTTCTACTGTTGTATAAAATGAGGAGGGGGGAGCATACCTCAGGGTTAGGTTTCTATTTCTCGCTTAGCTTTCTTTTCTTTGCGCAGCTGCAACCCGTTATCAAAATATGCCAAGGTCAACGGACAGAGGCCTCATCACCACCTGAAGATGCCCACATGATCATATTCACAATTTCTAATTGGAAGTTTCATCTGAACTATTGGGGGTGGGAACATTTCCATCACTTTATATATGTGATTTACGCGCCTAATTTCTCAGATTCAGAATTCTATGGTTGCAATCACTTCATTTTCAGTAAAATATATCTTTTCTCTCATTTAAAGAGTCTAAGTATTTCTTCCTTGGATTTTGAATGGAGCACCAGCTGACATTATTCTGAATCTCACTCTTACCAGCCCACCCGGAGAAAACAACCAAATTTCTTCCGAGGGGGCCTGAACATCATGTCATCTTCAACTAGTGACCAAGAAGATCAGGGAGCCATTGGAGGGCAAGATTCTTTGCTGGTACAGGAAGCTGAATTGCTAGTAGAGCTCAATTTGGAAGAGGATCCAGCTGTGAAGCCCAGATGGTCAGTGGGGGTTGGCTGGAAGGATCCAGAGAAGGACCCCCCCACCCAGGAATCACAACCACTCACCAGCATGGAAGAGAGGAGCCATGGCAAGAGAGGGAAAAGAGAGATCTTTTACTGGACCAGGCCAAGAAACTCCTCAATGAAGCATTTGAACAACCTCCAGCTGCACATAGGTATGAAGGGGAAGGGAGAGTAGCCCCAGACAGAAGAAGCAGAGCAGCCCCCTCTCCCATAAATCAACCTGAGCCAGCGCAACAGCCAGCAGCAGCCCCGTGGCCCCCAGCAGGAGGTGTAATTCCTAGAAGGCATAGAGCTCCCAAGTTGCCTCCGTTAGAAGTAAAGTACGGGGGAAATCCCAAAGATTTGGGGCTTTTCCTAGCCCAAGTTTGGAGCTATATGGAAGAATACGGGGAGGATTTTTCCTCAGAAGCAGCCAAAGTGAGATGTGTTACCAGGGCTCTGGAGGGAACAGTGGCAGAGTGGATGGTGACCCTGCATAATGATAATACTGCCCAGTTGATGAATTATAACCTGTTCATGACTGTACTGCGGGCTAGGTTTGAGGACCCACTGGCAGAGCGAAAGGCCCGGATCAGGATGAAGACCATAAATCAGGGGCAGAAGTCAGTGGCCGACTACACCCAAGAATTTAGACAGCTAGTGTGTCATATCTGAGGCTGGTCCCAGGGAGCCCTGATAGAAGCATTTAAAGATGGGTTAAATGAAGATGTGTACCATTGCTAGAAGAGATGCATTGCTAGAAGGGACCTGAATGACTTGCAGATGTGGTACTTGCTAGCAGAAGAAGTGGAAATTGATTTAACCTGAAGCAGACGGTGGGGGGGTTCTGGGTTGAGCAAGCCTTCCCCCCCACACCCTCAAGAGGTCCCCAAACTCCAGAGGGTAGGAGTGGCGGCAAGACCCAAACCCTCTGCCTGTTTCTGATGTGGGAAGTAAGGTCACCAGACTATGGACTGCAGGGTCAAGCTGGAACCAAAGGGGGCGCCAAAAGGAGGGAAGAAGCCTGA
The DNA here is from genome assembly GCA_015471245.1 of Laticauda colubrina. Lineage (NCBI taxonomy): Eukaryota > Metazoa > Chordata > Lepidosauria > Squamata > Elapidae > Laticauda > Laticauda colubrina. The sequence goes on along the minus strand of BLBF01000006.1, from coordinate 6,774,103 downwards.
AAACCCCCCAGCGAAGCCTCGCAAAGCGGCGCTAAAAACAAGAGAGGTGGCAGAGGTCGCCCCTCCGGCAGGAGAGGATCCGGGACCCCCGACTTCCCCTGAAGAGAGCGAATACGACTCGGAAGACGACCTCCTGGTAAGTCCAAATGAGGGCCCTATGACCATTCCAGTGAAGTTGAGGGTACCCACTTCAGGGGCCGAAGGGGAAATGCTAGACTTGCTATACTCTGGGTGCACAAGGTGTGTAATCAACACAGGAGTAGTAGAGAAAATGGGCTTAAAACTAAAACCTTTAAAAATGCCCGTTGCCTTTTGCCAATTAGATGGATCAGTGGCTGGGGGTTGCCCTGCACGTTTTATCATGGAACCTGTAGAAATGACCATGGGAGAGCATAATGAGACTCTGTGTTTTATTGTGGCCCCTGCGATGGAGTAACCATTAATACTGGGATTACCCTGGCTCCAGAAATGGAACCCACAGGTTAACTGGAAGAATGGGTCATTGCACATACGCACCAATCAGCGACTGGAAAGTGAGGGCCGATCTCAGCCGAAGCTTCGGAATCTGATTGAGTTAGCCTCCACAGGTACTGAATCCTTGAAGGGGGAGGAGAAAATTCCAAAAGAATATTGGGATTTAAAGGAAGTATTCAGTGAAAAGGCCTCGGATGAGCTCCTGCCTCATCGGTCAACAGATTGTGGTATTGAAATTTTACCTGGGGTGAAGCTCCCGAAACTAAAGTTATATTCAATGACACCACGAGAATTAGAAGAGCTAAGATTGTTTATAGATAAAAATTTGGAACGTGGTTTCATCCAACCCGCTTGGCCCCGGGTAGCGGCCCCCGTGCTGTTCTGTGAAAAGAAAGATGGCTCCAAGCACTTGGTTGTTGATTACAGAAATTTAAATGCCATTTCCATGGAAAACGTGTGCCCCCTCCCTTTAATGAAGGACATGCGGGCCCACCTGGCCAAAGGAAAGATTTTCATGAAGTTGGATTTGAGAGAAGGATACTACTGAATTCGAATTAAGGAAGGGGATGAGTGGAAAATTGCTTTTAACTGCCCGATGGGTTGTTTCCAATTCAACGTTCTCCATTTTGGCCTTCAGGGGCCCCCAGCCGTATTCATGTAGATGATCAATCAGTTGTTACATGAACATTTATACAGGGAGGTTCTGGTTTACCTTAATGACATCCTTATCGACATGGAAACTCTGGATGAGGATGTGAAACTGGTGCGGTCAGTTCTACAGAAACTGTGTGCCGCTAAGTTGTATGCTAAACTGTCCAAATGTGAATTCCATCAAGAGAAAATAGACTATTTGGGATATTGCATTTCATCTGAGGGCATAGAAATGGATCCAGAGAAAGTGCGTGCCATATTGGAATGGGCTCTCCCATGCACCAGGAAACAACTTCAGAGCTTCTTGGGATTCGCAAATTTTTACCGGCAATTTATCCCGGCTTTTGCTAAGATAGCAATGCCCATCACAAATCTCTTAAAAACTAAAGGAGAGGTGAAGCCAAAGTGTTAAGCCTGGGTTCCCCAACCAGGGTTAGGTAGACAAGCTAAACAGAATGTGCAGCGTTAGTCAGATAGGCACACAGATAAATGAGTGAGCTAAGCTTGTATATTTATTAACATACAGCAAAAATAACAGATACGCTTGTGCTATCAAGAATATATTTTATTCCAGTATAAGTTTATGGCATAGTCAAATAACAGTCCAAATATCATTTACCATGTAGTCAGTCCATTCAGGGATATTCAGTTAGCAAAGTCCATGTAGAATATCCTATATCAGTTCACATAAATCAGTCCGTTGTTGTCTCTCCCGTTCGAGCAATGCAGTCTTGATTCCAAGCAGTAATCAGGGATCATCAAAGCCAGAGAGAGAGTGAGCAAGCCGTAGTCTTGCTACTTTTATATTGTTTTCTTAACCACTCCTTTAATTGCTATTTCACAGTTAAAGCTGCATACACTCTAACATACACTAACTATGATTCATAGTTATTATTTCACCTAAACCAGTTAGGGTAAACAATGTTATCCCTAACATAAAGCCTAGCAAGCTGTTGGAGTGGTCCATGGAGTTCCAAGCAGCCTTTGAAAAGCTAAAACAACTGTTTGCTGCAGAACCAGTGCTAAAGCACCCGGACATGGAGGCTCCTTTCGTGATCCAAGCCAATGCAAGTGATGTGGCCGTTGGAGCAGTGTTACTTCAAATCAATGAGAAAGGGAACTTACAGCCTTGCGCGTATACCTCCCATAAACTATCTGTAACTGAGAGAAGGTGGGCCGTCTGGGAAAAAGAAGCTTTTGCAGTTCGTTGGGCCTTACTGACTTGGAGACATTTCCTGGAAGGAGCAAAACATCCATTTGAGGTTTGGACTGATCATAAAAATTTGGAGGCCCTAAAAATGCTTTGGAAGCTGTCCCCTAAACAAGTTTGCTGGCCCAGTACTTCAAGCGGGCCTGTGAGAGGACTAACGCAGTGTTAGAACAGTATCTTAGATGTTATATAAATTATCAGCAAGATAATTGGTCTGACCTATTGCCATTTGCTGAAGTGGCATATAACAACTCCGTACATAGTAGTACTGGATTTACTCCATTTAAAGTAGCTTCGGGACAAGATTTTGTACCCATACCTGAACTTCCTCGTGAAAGGCCTAACATCCAGTCGTTGGATGAATGGATAACTCAACTCCAACTTAACTGGCCAGTAAGACGTAAAGCATGAGATGAGGCCCATCAAGCTCAAAAGAAGTTTGCGGACAAGAAAAGATCTCCACAGAAATCATATCAAGTAGGTGTCAAAGTTTTCCTGTCCACCAGATATCTACAAACCACTCAAAAATTGAAGAAACTTGGTCCTAAATATGTTGGTCCTTTCACGATTGAATGGATTATAAACCCTGTGGCAGTCCAACTGAATTTACCGAAAACTCTTCGACAAATTCACCCGGTTTTCCATGTAAGTTTGTTAAATCCTGAACATATTTCTGATTTAAGTCCCATCCAGGCTGATCCTCCTATACCATGCTGATTGAGGGTGAACAACATTTTGAAGTTAAAGAAATTTTGGACTCTTGCAAATGGAGGGGTCGGCTCCAGTATCTTGTAGCCTGGAAACATTTCCCTTCTTCCCAAGCCGACTGGGTTAATGAAAATGACGTTAAAGCCCCTAAACTGATCAATGCATTTCGTACCAAGTATTCTGATAAACCCTAGAAATATATCAATTTTTATTATCTAATGATTAATTATTATCTTTATATCTTTTCCTCTCTCTTCTAGGACTGACGGTTTTCTTTTTCTAGGAGGGCCAAATGTCAGCCTTCTAGATCTTCTACTATCGCTTTGCATCTTTCGGCTGTCATAAGTAATGGGGGGAGGAGGGGGGGAGTCTGGGAAGTGTGCTGGAGGTGTTACGTTCTACTGTTGTATAAAATGAGGAGGGGGGAGCATACCTCAGGGTTAGGTTTCTATTTCTCGCTTAGCTTTCTTTTCTCTGCGCAGCTGCAACCCGTTATCAAAATATGCCAAGGTCAACGGACAGAGGCCTCATCACCACCTGAAGATGCCCACGTGATCATATTCACAACTACTAATTGGAAGATTCAGTTGAACTATTGGGGGTGGGAACATTTCTATCACTTTGTATATGTGATTCACGCGCCTAATTTCTCAGATTCAGAATTCTATGGTTGCAACCACTTCATTTTCAGCAAAATATATCTTTTCTCTAATTTAAAGAGTCTAAGTATTTCTTTCTTGAATTTTGAATGGAGCAGCAGCTGACATACTGTAAAATCTTCATTCCCTCCCTACTCCTGCGGAAGGTTACTGCAAAATCCCATTCCCTCCCCATCCCACTAACCTGCTTTCCAGCTCCATTCTCCTGTGCAGGGCAACCAAAGAAGACCCAGACAATCAGCTGGGACTCAGGAGGCAGGGAATAGATGGAGGAGGGGCCAGTCAGAGGTGGGATTTGCCGGTTCTCCAAATTACTCAAAATTTCCATTACCGGTTCTCCAGAACTAGTCAGAACCTGCTGAACACCTTCTCTGCTTCCACCCATCATTTCCTGTTCAGGTGTGTTGGAGAATAAGTAAAAAAAAAACTTATAATAAACTTAAGGCCAAGGTTTTGCCTGGCTATTTGCAAATCCCCCCCCCACTTTTTTTTTAAGTTAAAGAACTGAATAGAGAAAAATATCAGAAAGATGGAGTCAATGAAAGCACCCCTAGAGCCCATGGGCCCCACACTGGAGATACAGCCTCTAGGAACACACTTTTGGAATTGAAGTTTAAGAAGAAGATATCTCAGCCAGATTGCCTTTGTATGGCTGACTTCTAGAAAGGCAGTGCAGTGAGAATTGTATTTGCACAATATTGGAAAAAGGAGGAAATGCCTTCAGATGAAAGTATAATTAAAAAAATATGAGTGTGCAGATCGATTAACATTAAAGATAAAAGATAAAGTAGACACAGAATATTTTTTAACTTGGGATTTGTTTTATCAATGGTAAGATAAAAAAAGTAGAAATGAGAAGTGGGAAGAATATTATTATAGATAAGTAAAGAATATTATCATGACTAGCTGGATACCTGTGCTTCGCTATGAAACTATGTGGTCAGGCTTAGTTTTTGGGGAGAAAAATAAGGGTAAAAATTGTGCCTCTGCCTACTAGCATCCATCTATATTCATCTGGCTAGCATCCTGTCAGTATGTGAGAGAATTGAGGGCTGTTTGGAAACTGAAGCAGTATTTGCTATGTGAGCAAGAAGAAGACAGCAAGGAGCCTGAGCGTGGCTTAGCTCAACTGTTCTGTACTAAAGCTGCTTGGTGCTGTGAAACTGAAACTCCTCTCCTCTGCTTGTGTTTTGCATTTGGAAGAGATTTCTTTTCAGCTGGGGAGGGGGAGTAGAACTCCTTAGCATCAGAGTGTGTTGATAATAATAATAATAATAATAATAATAATAATAATAATAATAATAATAATAATAATAATAGTAATAATACAGGAAATATTCAAATGCTTTGATGGTCATTTCAAAAAATCCTTTCTTAGTGAGCACCTAGAAGCTAAGAGGTACATAGGTGCCAAATTTCAAGTTTGTAGGCTTTATGGTTCTGGAGATTTTGTGATGATAAGTGAGTGATCTTTCACATTTATATATATAGATTACTATTACATATATGTAAAATGACCCAGGCAATACACTGTTTATTGAATATTTTTGTACATTAAAGAAAAATGTATAAAGAAAAAATATAAATAATAATAATAATAGAAAACTAACCCACTAACCTTCTGGTCTTTTGAGGATTAAATCATGTATTTTTCTGCTCCCTTTGTGGGTGAAAAGCTGGATATGTTTTTTTCAGTTTTATTTCTCTTTGCTTTAAATTTCTCTGATTTTTAAATTACTTTTAGGACTTTTTTTTTTTACATTTTTCAGGATATGAGTCTTACTTAGTCTCATGCTTCAATGATGAACAGCCTGGCAGCATATCAGTGGAATGATAGATAAATGGATAAATTAAAAACTATGCTGATTACACGGGTATCGTTGCAGCATATGGGGCCTGTGATCTCTGCTGATTTAATCTCTCATTAGTTATATTGAATCATAACTCTGTAATTACAGTCGTTGGAAGAAAAGCTACGGTGCTGTATTCTAGTGGAGCCCAACATTTCTGTAGCTAAGCGAGGCATTTAGTGAAGTGAGGTTTGCCTTATTTTACGGCCTTTCTTCCCACAGTTGTTAAATGAACCCCTGCAGTAGATCAGTTAGTAACCTGGTTGTTAGGTGAATCTGGCTTTCCCATTGATCTTGCTTGTCAGAAAGTCACAAAGGGGATCACGTAATCTTGGAATACCGCACCGGTCATAAATATGAGTCAGATGCCAAGTGTCTGTATTTGGACTCTGTGATCATGTGGATGCTGCAGTGGTAGGATTCAAACATTTTTACTACTGGTTCTGTGGGCATGGCTTGGTGGACGTGCTTGGCAGGGGAAGGCTACTACAAAATATCCATTCTCCTCCCTACTCCTGGGAGAAGGCTACTACAAAATCTCCATTCTTTCCTCACCCCACTAACCTGCTTTCCAGCTCCATTCTCCTGTGCAGGGCAACCAAAGAAGACCCAGCCAATCAGCTGTGACTCAATTGGAGGCAGAGAATAGATGTGGCCAGTCAGAGGTGGGATTTGCCGGTTCTCCAAACTACTCAAAATGTCCGCTTCTGGTTCTGTGGGCGTGGCTTGGCTTGGTGGGCGTGGCTTGACTTGACTTGGTGGGCATGACAGGGGAAGGATAGTGCAAAATCTCCATTCCCTCACCACCTCACTAACCTGCTTTCCAGCTCCATTCTCCTGTGCAGGGCAACAAAAGAAGACCCAGCCAATCAGCTTGGACTCAATAGGCAGAGAATAGATGGGGGCGGGGCCAGTCAGAGGTGGCATTGGCAGGTTCTCTGAACTACTCAAAATTTCCGCTACCGCTACCGATCAGAACCTGCTGAATACTACCTCTGGGATGCTGCAAAGGTCGTATGTGAAAAAAAGGTCGTAAGTCGCTTTTTCTCAGTGCCATTGTCACTTTGAACTAAATGCACTGCTGTAAGTCAAAGGCTAGATTTTATTTTATTTTATTTTATTTTTTAAAGCCAGGATGTTATACTTCTTTTTCATCGTTATCCCAAACAGGAACTTTTTTCCTCTGTCCTCGCTGCCTGAAAAGCTAAGCAAACAGATTTATGGTCTCATTACTTGTTGTAATAAACTCCGCCAAAAGTAATTTTCATAGCCCATGACTTCAAAACGAATGGGATTGTTTGGGCCAATAAAATAGCAGTCTGGCCAGAAAAAAAGAGTTTTAGAGTCATTCATTATTGCTGTAGCTTTTCATCCCTCCACCGGTTTCTTCTTCCGAAAGATATTATGTCTAAGCAGGTCATCATCACGTTTCCTTCCTTGCATGGAATGCGGGAGGAGTTTCACTGAAGGGTGCTGAATTCATGAATTAGAATAGAACAGATAGAATGCAGCTGGAAGGGACCTTGGAGGTCTTCTAATCTATCCCCTGCTCAAGCAGGAAACCCTATACCATTTCAGACCAGGGGCAGTCCAGTCTCTTCTTAAAAACCTCCAGTAATGAACAATGGTCAAGTTTTTAATTTTATTTTACATATACAGATCAATGTGTGAATAGTGTCAATAGTGTTGCAACCTGGGTATCATATAGTTTGGTGCAAAGAATAATAATATTAATTATATTTATTACATTCATCAAACTTATGTAATTTTAATGTTAATACACTTATTTGTATTAAGTTATAGTCTTCCATTATTTAATTATTCAATGTTTCAATATATTATTCTAATGCCAATCATATATGATAATTCCATTATTCCATTTCTGATCTTCCCTCTAATTATTGCTTTTTTCTCATTATACAAAAATGTGTATATTAATAATCCCCCCTCTGTCTTATTTCTATCACCATTCTAATTTTTAATCATACACCATTATATTTTTTTAAAAGGACATATCCTTTTTACCCCTCATCTCATATCCAAATTAATACTTTAATTGTTATTCGCTTTCAATTTAATAAAAAACAATAATAATATTAATCATATTCTTTACATCCATCAAGCTAATATGGTTCTAATATTAATACACATATTTACAGTCAGTTATGCTTTTCCATTATTTAGCTTTTCAATGTTTCAGTATATTCTTCCAGGTAGCACTAGAACTTCTGGTGGCAAGCTGTTCCTCTGGTTAATTGTCCTCCCTGTTAGGAAGTTTCTCCTTAGTTCCAGCTTGCTTTTCTCCTTGGTTAGTTTCCATCCATTGTTTCTTATGTTGTCTTCTGGTGCTTTGGAAAATAAGTTGACCCCCTCTTCTTTGTGGCAGCCCTCAAATGCTGGAAGGCTGCCATTATGTCAGCCCTAGTCCCTCTTTTCACCACACTAGTGAAATGGCTTAGACAACCATTAGTCTAAAATGGTTTAGGATTGCCTGCTTGAGGTCAGAAGGCCAGACAAGGAATAATGGATGGAAACTGATCAAGGAGGGATTCAACCTAGAAATAAGGAGGAATTTTATGACTGTGAGAACAATCAACCCATTGAACAGAAGTTGTCTTCATAAGTTGTGGAAGCTTCATCTCTGGAAGCTTTCAAGAAGAGACTGGACAGCCATCTGTCAGAAGTGGTGTAGGGTCTCCTGCTTGAGCAGGAGGTTGGACGAGATGACCTCCAAGGTCCCTTTCAGCTCTTTTGTCTGTGGAGATTCTCAGTCAGCTAGATCATGGTTGTCCCAAAGGTGCTTTTTTCAAGAGGCAACTGGATTTTCAATTTTTCTTTGAAGACTCACCCAAGAAGCTTCTTCAACTCTGTTATTCTCTTCTCTTCTGATGATCACAAGAGATTTTTTAGCAGAAATTGCCCTCTCTGTTTTGAAGCAAAGTGTCATAGCTGGTTTTATTTAAACCTTACCTCCTTTAATATTAATATTACAGGCAGGTCCGTTATTTTATTTTTACAAAATAACTTCCAGATGCTCAACTCTTCTTCAAGAATTAGCTCATCCTCCTGAGGCCATGAAGCCCACATAGTAGAGGTTGAAAGTTAATACTGGTAGCTTCCTAAAGCTTGGAACATCCATAGTAACAGAAGGGCAAGATATTTCCCAAAGCACCATAAGGCAAAACAAGAAGCAACGGATGGAAAGTAATCAAGGAGAGAAGCAACCTAGAACTAAGGAGAAATTTCTTGACTGTGAGAACAATTAACCAGTGGAACAACTTGCCTCCAGAAGTTGTAAATGCTCCAGCACTGGAAGTTTTTAAGAAGAGAGTGGTATAGTCTTTCCTGCTCAAGCAGGACTAGAAGGCCTACAAGGTCTCTTCCAACTCTGTTATTCTATATTCTGCATTCTTGCATATTCTTCTATGTCTTTGTTCACCATGTTCACATTCTACCTCCTAAATAACAGGACTATTTATTCTTTTGACACATTTTATATTACATATCCCTTCCCATCTGCCCATTAGCATATGAATCACAAGTTTGGTGGCATTTAATGGGATGAGGCTGTATCTTTATTATTCCATCTGGTTCTGATGAACTTTAGGAAAAGTAAACAGCATAAAAACATGTTTCTTCTTAATTTAGTGAGAAACGGCCAAGATCCGAGCAGGATTAAAGGACCGATTTGTCAAGGTTAGAGAAAACTTGAGGTATCAAGACTCTGAGAGTTTAACCACTCTTTGAACTAGTTGGCATATAGTCTTTTACTCTCTTTTTCCTTGTCTCTTTTCCATATTCACTATCCAGTTTCTATTTCTTTAGTCTATCTAAAACTCATGTTAAGCAGTTTACAAAATCTTCTATATATCTAAAAATGGATGTGTGTGTGTGAGAGAGAATGTGTATGTTGCAGCATAACTCTAGAATGCTTCGAGCAATTTCAACCAAACTTGGTACACAGATGATGGTGGTATTCAGCAGGTTCTGACCAGTTCTGGAGAACCAATAGCAGAAATTTTGAGTGATTTGGAGAACTGGGAAATATCACTTCTTACTGGCCCCGCCCCCATCTATTCACTGCCTCCCATTAAGTCCCAGCTGATTGGTTGGGTCTTCTTTTGTTGCCCTGCATAGGAGAACGGAGCTGGAAAGCAGGTTAGTGGGGTGGGGGAGGGAATGGAGATTTTGCAGTATCCTTCCCCTGCTATGCCCACCAAGCCACACCCACAGAACTGGTAGTAAAAAAAATTTGAATCCCACCTGTGGTAAGACACCCCTAACATCCCTCTGGGGATGCCTTAAAATGGCTTCTACTGTACAGTACAGTGAACTTGCCATGGTAATGGCTTCACAGTATTCCACAAGGGGGCTCCCTCTCAGCCCTCCAAGGAAATGTCAGGCAATTGGCCAAGTGCAATCAAAAAAATGAAACACCAGCATAGACAAGAAACTCCTGAGGAGTGGAATAAAAAACTTGTGACCCTGCACAAGAGACAGTACAACAGTGTGTGTCCCAACTACAGGATTTTCCTGTCTAATACAGAATTGGGATAAATAAATACCTGGGCAATGCTGGGTTATCAGCTAGTATACCAATAAACATTAAGCATCATTATAAAGCTACTCAAATAATGCAGAAATCAGCAATAAATTAGATAAAGTTAGGGCTGAGCTGAAATTGCCTCTTGCGTATTTGCCAGCACATATGGCAAAACAGGAGTTGTGTATGGGTCTCTCTCTCTCTCTCTCTCTCTCTCTCTCTCTCTCTCTCTCTCTCTCTCTCTCTCTCTCTCTGATTTAGAGACTGGGAACTCTTCCAGAAACTAAGAGCTGGGAAACACAACCCTCCTTCCAGCATTAGAAATGATGCCAATGCAATGTTTAAGCACATAGGATACCGTTCAGCAAGAGTTTTCACAGATTATTTTTTGAAGAAGTGTCTTTCTTAATTGTGATGTGGTGTTTGGGGCACTGTGCTGGAGTAGCTTTCAAATTTCATTGTATTTTGAATGCAATGATCATAAAGGCATTCTATTTCTGAAGAAAGAGTGGTTACCTGTGTAAAGTTTCAGGTCTGGGAACAAAATTTAGAATAACAGAATAGTTGGAAGGGACCTTGGAGGTCTTTTAGTCCAATCTCCTGCTCAGTCAGGAAACCCTACACCATTTCAGTCAAATGGTTTTCCAATCTCTTCTTAAAAACTTTCAGGGTTGGAGCATTCACAACTTCTGGAGGGAAGCTATTCCATTGATTAATTGTTCTCACTGTCAGGAAATTTCTCCTTACTTCAAGGTTATTTCTCTCCTTGATTAGTTTCCACCCACTGCTTCTTGTTCTGCTTTGAGGTGCTTTGGAAATAGGTTAAACCCTTCTTCTTTGTGGCAGCCCCTGAGATGTCAGAATACTGCTATCATGTCTCCCCTAGTCCTTCTTTTCATTAAACTAGACATACCCAGTTCCTGCAACCATTCTTTGTATGTTTTAGCCTCCAGTCCCCTAATCCTCTTTGTTGCCCTTCTCTGCACTCTTTCTAGAGTCTCAACACCTTTTTTACATCACGGCAGCCAAAACTAGATGCAGTACATTAAGTGTAGTCTTACAAAGGCATTTTAAAGTGGTATTAACACTTCACATGATCTTGATTCTATCCCTATGTTAATGCAGCCTAGAACTGTGTTGGCTTTTTTGGCAGCTGAAGCACATATATTTAAGTGATTGTCCACTAGGACTCCCAGATTCCTCTCACAGTATTGAGCAAAGTACTACCTATACACTGTATCTGTGCAGTTGTTTTTTTCTTGCTTAAATGTAGAACCTTACTTCTTTCACCACTGAATTTCAGTTTGTTAGATAGCACCCAATATTCCAGTCTGTCGAGATCCTTCTGTACCTGAAGCCTATCTTCTGGAGTATTGGCTATTCCTACCAGCTTGGTGTCATCTGCAAACTCGTTGAATTCCCCATCTACCCCCTCATCCAAATCACTGATGAAGTTGATGAAAAGTACTGGGCCTAAAACAGAGAGTTGGGGTACCCAACTGCATACTTCCCTCCATTTAAATGCAGTTCCATTGAGAACTATACGTTGAGTGTGGTTGGTCAGCCAGTTATGAATCCATCAGGTGCTGATGCTGTCTAACAGAATTTTTTCTGTATTATCAAGGAGTAGGTTATATTCGCAGAATTACTCTGATTTACAAATTTTGTCATTTTTTTTAAAGAATCCAACAAGATATGCCTGGATTCTTTTCAATCCTGCCTTTTGTATATTTCCTGGAAAAATCCCATTCACGGAAAATCCACTTAAAGATAGGGTTAGGTCTCCATGAATTCGCAGAGCAAAATGGACAGCACCAATGGATTCAGAGTCCTTGACTATCGTTAGGAGGGTGCATACTTTTTCTGTCCTGGCTTTTGTATATTTGCTGGAAAAATACACGGGAAAATCCCTTTTGCCGAAAATCCACTAGTTCAGGTGCGGGCTGCTTCGGGTTTTCCCCGGTATGGGCAGACTCATAGCTAGTTTTATGGCCAGTTGGGTGAACCAGCAAATCCCATCCCTTGCTGGCCCTGCTCACCCTGCCCTGTCCCTCCCAGGAGTCCCCAAGTGGCCTGTTTGGATGCCAGGTAAGTGCAGGCCACACGTGGAGGCTCAGGGTGGGCCAAAAATAGGTCTCATAGAGGCTGTGGAAGGCAGAAAATGGGCCCATTTCTGGCCTTCAGGGGGCCTCTGGAGCCCAGGGGAGACCGTTTTCACCCTCCCAGATGTTTGAAGATATCCTCTGTAGCTGTGTGAGGGTGAAAATGCCCCTCTCCCCCACTGTGGTGCAGAAGGCCAACTAGGCCACACCCACCATAGCCCACATCCACCCAGTAACTGGGCAGAGAACCAGTTGCTGATATTTTTGAAGCCACCCATTCTGGATTCATCTGTTTTATTATATTAGCTTTTGGTTATGATTTATGTACATTTTTTTGTTCAGGAAACAATAGTTCTTGGGTGAAGCAATGGGATGGAGAAGCTCTTTACTTGCTAGCAATATCATGTAGATACGCCCCCAGCCCCAAGGCCTTTTACAGCACTTCCTGGGCAGTTTACAATGTAGTGTTGTGGGCCACCGGCAGCCTGCAGAGACAGCAGCAGAATTGGACAGTGGGGAGGAACATGGGCCAGTTCAGGAATCTGGGAGGACTTGGACGAGGGTCCTGTGTCCAATACAGAGATGTGACCAGGGCCACCTGCAAGTTATGTGCTGCCTCCAGAATCTGATAGCAGCAAGGCAGAAGAACAAGGGAACCCTGTTCCCATTGCACGCTTGCACAGAGTTGCCAGAAGGCAAGAACAGTTAAGACAAAAGAGGTGACTCGGGAGTAAGGTTTGGAGGTGATTTCCCCTCCCATAAGACATAAAGGAAGTGCAAAAGGACAGGAACCTTTGTAGGAAGCAAGGTTTGCTCTGTTCAAATTAAACCTTGAAGCACTGTATGGATTTTGTACTCCATTTGGCTTTTTATAGTTTATTTGGCACTTTAGTTGTTGGCAGCAATTCAAAGGAGATAAAGGTGGGTGCTTATCTCGAGAGACTGTTTGGAACTCATTACTGGCTGGGAATAATTCCCAGCCGCTGAAATAAAAAAGGGTTGTTTGGACTAAGCGTGTGATTAATTATGGTCTCAGGAAGCCTTGGTCAGAACATATAGAAGCATTATTTGCACCTTGACCCCAACAATCTGTGTCTTCACTTGACTGATCTCCCAAGGATAGAAGGCTTGAGCCGATCAGGACTGAACTCCAGGCTATGAGCAGAGTTAGCCTGCAATACAGTATTCTAACCACTGCATCACTAGGTATCAATGATCAGATACCTACTACTGTGTAGTTTATCAGGAGATGAGTAGATTTAATATTTTCCTAAGAGAAAATCTATAGTCAGTGGGCAAGGCATGGCCCTGATATGAGGCTTTTATTACATAGGACCACAGCAACAAAAGGATGTGAACTTGCCCCAAACACTAGATTAGTGATGGAGATTTTTCTTTGAGTACAATTAAAATTTGATACTAGGGTTCTGCTGAAAAAAGACGGAAGGTTGAGTTGTTGTTGTAGTGGCAATAATAGTACATTAATTTTGGACCCATTTCAAGAGCAATTAATCAAGAACGGCACTTTGAATTATTCAGTAGTTTCTTTATTGCTCTTTGCCCATAGACAGGATCTTGCCAGTCTAAAGGACACTCTGCATATCAGTTAAATCCTGTGAAGGTTTAGGAAGGATCCCTTCTTTCTGCATATCAAGGACACATCAAGTGTTGAGGAGCATGGTGATTGAAACGCTGGGCAGAAGATTACGAAGCTTCAAGACTCAAGGGCTGATGTGGGGTGAAGGTTGAGCTTTCGTCCTTCAGCTCCTGCCAGGGAGATGAAAGGTGTCCCCAGGGCAATCTGGAAATGCCTTGATGCTTTTGACTGGAATGTCAAAAAAGCAATGCTGATTTGTTTCTTATCTCCTTGGGAAAGTGCCCCTTTCTCTTGTAATTCAGCACCAAATTCCACCACAAGGTAAAAAATTACTTAAAAGAAGACTAAATGAAGTTTGGAAAGGAAGTCTATCCATGAACTGTTAGTTTTGAGGTGTCAGTGTACCTTCCAGGTTGAGAGCAGTATTCCTCCACTCCAATTTGTTAGCATCCAGAACAATCTGGTTGGCTACTGTAGGAAACAAAATATTGGAATATTGGACTTGGCCTGTTCCAGCAGTTCAATAATGTTTGTCCTTCAGTCTTATTTCTTTACGCTTTGAATGAAATAGCCAAGCCTCTGATGGTTTTGTAATGTACTGTTTTGTTGTGGATTTAAATCCTGCTTATGTCTCATAAATTACTTCAGAGGTACAATGCTGAGAAATAAATCAATGAGTCCTATGAAATTAAATGAAGCCTGGATGTGGGGTGGATACCACATTAGTGATAGTGGTGGATGTCTTTTGTATCAGGGCCTGGATTGAAGGTGTGAAAAATCTTGGTCTTTTTAGTTTTCCCAATGGCCTTTGATGCCATCAATCATGGAACCTTCAGTAAGTGAGATTGGAGGCACTATTTTAGATGTTTTGCTCCTTCAGTTGGTGTGTGAGGATTGAGTGCAAAGAAGAGCAACTAAGATGATTAAAGGCCTGGAGACTGAAACATATAAAGAACGGTTGCAGGATTTGGATTTGGCTAGTCCAGAGAAAAGGGGGAACATGATAGTAGTATTCCAGTATTTGAGAGGTTGGCACGAAGAGGAGGGGGTGGTCAGTATCTGTTCTGACCCAAACCTGGTTCCAAGGAAGCAAACACAAGGCAAAGGTAACAGCACAACCTTTTTATGTTTCTTTATGAATCTTGTTCCTTCACAGATAAAAGGCTGCTTCAGACCAATTAGCTCTGATAAGAAAGAGCCTTGCCAAGGTTTTGCAAGGCTGCCAAGAACACCAGATAAAGTTACTAAGCAATAATTCCAACACAAAGAGTCTTCAAACACCAACTAAGATATTCCTAACATCCACCAGACTCGGGTGTAAAACTTCTTTGCCTTCTGCAAAGAACTGTGGTTTCTCAGCTGGCTTTTATCTCCTCAGGGAGGGGCCATTACCTTGCAGCCTTACTACTGCAAACAAGCTAAATACACTGCTAACATGGACAGCATCCTGCCCACACACTTTTATTTTTGTTGGTGACTTCAATCTACTTCATATTAACTGGACTATTAATGAATGTACAATTGAACCCATACATGCAAACTTCTACAATGCAGTAACAAATCTGGGACTGGAACAACTAGTAACCAACAATATTATACTTAACAACTGCCTCAATCTCATCTTCTGCAACAGTTTGAATTTAATTTACGGAATACAAATTGAATAACCCTTTTCCAACAGTGACCACAACATGATTGACTTTTGTCTCAACATACGTCCATACAAAAATCATTATAACGATGGGATCCCCGATTATAACTTCAAAAAAGGCAACTATGATCTTATAGAAAACAATCTCTCATCTCTTGATTGGCAATTTCTATTCATTGGATGCAATACTGTTGAAGACCATGACAACATATTTTTAGTTGAAGTCAAAAGAGTCCTCAAACTATATGTACCAATAACAATTCCCAAAAACAGAAAAAACAAACTAATCCAAAAAGAAATCACTTTGGAGAAAAAACAAATCTACTCACTTTGCCAACTTCAAAAGCTGATACAAAAGTTTATGCCACCAGATAAAGACTGAATGCACTAATTATCCCATTAAACAAGAGGAATCCTTCTATTCACAAATTCCACCACGCTTTCTACAATTTTGTAAACAATAAATTAAAAGACTCAACGTCCATCCTACCTCTGAAAGAACCTAATGGTAAAGACCTAATGGCAACGATGACACCATTAAAGCCAACCTCTTTAACACATTCTTTGGCTCAGTGTTTGTAAACAGCAATGGATCAAGCCCAGTATTTCTTGTCAAATCACAGACAACTACAATGATCTAATATGAATTGATTTTACAGAAGACAATGTTGAAAAAGCACTACGCAATCTAAAACCATCTCTATCTATTGGACCGGACGGAATATGTGTCTGCTTCTTAAAAAAGCTATCCACTGTCATAGCCAAACCTCTAATCATAATCTTTAAAAATCTTTCAGGACCAGCTCCTTGCCAAACCTATGGTCACTAGCCATGGTCATCCCCATCTTCAAAAAGAGAGACCCCAGCCAAGTTAAAAATTACAGATCTCTGTATGCTGCGGCACCTGTAAAGTCATGGAATCAATTATGAATCAATCCATTATCCTCCACTTAGAGACAACCTACTCTCTAATAAACAATTTGGTTTCAGGAAAAAACTATCCTGTAATCTGCAACTCTCATACTGCAAAAACATATGGACTACACCACTCGATCAGGGCAAAGCAGTAGACGCAATCTATACAGATTTCTGGAAAGCCTTTGATTCAGTGGTACAGGACAACCTACTCCTAAAACTAAAATCTTGTGGTATCTCTGGACAACTGCATAACTGGATAGAAGCATTCCTGCCAAACAGACAACAAATGGTCAAAATTGGGAGTGTCCTATCAAATTCTGTATCTATCAACAGTAGCGTCCCCCAAGACAGTCTTCTCGGACCTCTCTTCATACTCTACATAAATGACCTCTGTGATCATATTAAGAGCAACTGCGTTCTCTTTGCTGACGATGTAAAGCTATTCAACCCCACAGGCAATACTGCAACCCTTCAAAAAGACCTCGACTTTGTATCAGAATGATCAAACAGATGGCGACTTCAAACCTCAACAAATAAATGCTCTGTCCTACATATTGGCAAAAAAAAATATCAGAAAATAAAAAACAGGCTGAATAGTCAAGACCTTGTTGATGATCCAAACTCAGTCAAGGATCTTAGAGTACTCATCTCTAAAGACCTAAGTGCTAGAGCCCACTGTAACTACATAGCCAAAAAGGTATTGAGAGTTTTTTTAACCTAATCCTATGTAGCTTTTTCTCTGGTCATATCACACTACCAACTAGGGCATACAAAACATTTGCTAGACCAATACTTGAATACAGCTCATCAATCTGGAACTCACATTACGTATCTGATATTAAGACAGTTGAGAAAGTCCAGAAATATTTCACAAGAAGTGTTCTTCACTCCTCTACTTGTTGCAGAATACCTTATGCCACCAGACTCGAAATTCTAGACCTAGAAAATCTAGAACTATGCCGCCTTCGGTCTGATCTAAGTATAGTATATAAAATCATACATTCAACGTCCTACCTGTCAATGAATACTTCAGCTTCAGCCATAACAACATAAGAGTAAACAATAGATACAAACTCAAGATTAATCGCACCAAACTTGATTGCAGGAAATATGACTTCAGCAACAGAGTGGTCAATATATGGAATCCTATTCCTGACTCTGTGGTTTCTTCCCCAAACCCCAAAAACTTTAACCTTAGACTGTCTACTGTTGACCTCACCCCTTTCCTGAGAGGTTTGTAGGGGGCGTGCATAGGCACACCAACATGCCTACTGTCCCTGTCCTATTGTTTCTTTATTTTTCTTATATGTATCCATTTCATATACTCATAACTATGTCTATACTTATACCTGTAATCTTATAATTGCTTGACTAAATAAATAAATACGTAAACAAACAAACAAACAAATTATTGTAACACACTCCACAAGCTTTATGAAGGTGACTGCAAAGTTATAATTGCAATAAAAGGGAATATTTATAGCTCAGGGATAAAATGAGGGGTTCTTGGTGCTCTCAGAGCTTGGCTGTGAGCATAGCTTGGTGGGCATGGTGTGGCGGTGGGTGTGGCAGGGGAAAGTTACTGCAAAATCCCCATTTCCTCCCTACCCCACTAATCTGCTTTCCAGCTCCATTCTCCTGTGCAGGGCAACAAAGAAGACCCAGCCGATCAGCTGGGACTCAATGGGAGGCAGAGAATAGAGGGGGGCCAGACCAGTCAGAGGTGGGATTTGCAGGTTCTCTGAACTACTCAAAATTTCCGCTACTGGTTCTCCAGAACTAGTCAGAACCTGCTGAATACCACCTGAGTCTTCTACAAAACGGCCCCCAGCAGATGTGTCTTGGAGATTTTGTCTATTAAAAAGATGAGTGTGGTGTCACTCATTCAGCTCAATGGTCAGTAGGGGCAAGGCTGTACATGCATACATCCATGCAACATACATGTATTAAAAAAGGATGGGCTTTGACTGCTCAGTTCAACCTGTCATTTTGAATCTATTGGCTTTTGCTGTGGAAAGCCTGATAGACACAGCTACTGCTGTCTTACTAGCTATGGTGAGCAACTACAAGGATTTCTCAACTTAGAACTATTCCTTTAGTGACCAAAGTTAAAATGGCACTGGAAAAAAATGACTTATGACCCTGTTCCACACTTAATGAGCATAGCAGCATCCCCATCAGAGGTGGGTATTCAGATGGTTCTGACCAGTTCTGGAGAAGCGGTAGCGGAAATTTTGAGCAGTTTGGAAAACTGGTAAATCCCACCTCTGACTGGCCCCGCCCCCATCTCTTCTCTGCCTCCCATTGAGTCCCAGCTGATCGACTGGGTCTTCTTTGGTTGCCCTGTGCAGGAGAACGGAGCTGGATAGCAGGTTAGTGGGGTGGGGAGGGAATGGGTATAGTATCCTTCCCCTGCCATGCCCACCAAGCCACGCCCACTAGCCATGCCCACAGAACTGGTAGTAAAAAATTTTTAATCCCACCACAGCTTCTAGCACTGATGTTGCTACCAAGTCTTCCTCTTCCTCCTCCTCCTCCTCTCTCCTTAAGTCCCACTCCCTTCTAGCACTGAGGTTGCTGTCTAGTTAGACCATGAAATGTCTGCAAGAAAACAACCAAGCTCAGAGACCACCAAGGATCTCGTAGTCTTCCTCCTCCTCTCCTCCTCTTCCTCCTCCTCTTCCTCCTCCCTCCACAAGTCCCACTCCCTTCTACCTAGTTGGGTAATGAAACGTCTGCAAGAAAACAATCAAGCACAGAGAGCATCAAGGACTCCCACATTTTATTTTTATTCAGTTATACAATTTATTTGTCATCTCAGTTGTCACAGGCTCTGGGCAGTTTACAGATAGTAAAGTAGCGGTTAAAAAAACCTTACAGTTTTGCAGGAGAACAGAGCTGGAAAGCAGGTTAGTGGGATGGGGAGGGAATGGGATATTAGCAGTATCCTTCCCCTGCCATGCCCACCAAGCCAAGCCACGCCCACCAACTCAAGCCACACCTACCAAGCCAAGCCACGCCCACAGAACCGGTAGTAAAAATGTTTGAATCCTACCCCTGATCATCATGGTCATGTGATCAAAATTCTGATGCTTGCCAACCCGTATTTATGATGGTCTCAGTGTCCTGACTGTCATGTGATCCCCTTTTGCGACCTTCTGATGAGCAAAGTTAATGGAGAGGCCAGATTTGCTTACCTGACTTAGCAACTGCAATGATTCCCTTAACAACCATGGCTAGAAAGGTCGCAAAACAGGGCAAAGCTCCCTTAACAATGGTCTCTCGCTTAACAACAGAGATGTTGGTTTCCATTGTGGCCATCAGTCAAGGACTACCTGTTTGGTTAGCAGTGTTAGCTGGTACTACTGCTCTTGCTACCAGATGGATTTGCCATTGGCTGACCAAGCACACTCAACTGGAATCAGACTTAGAATAGAGCTGGAATACAGCTTGACAATAAAAGAGAGGAATGGAATAATGTCTTGATTAAAACGAGCTTCCTACTTGAATCTGTGCTTTTCTTTGTCATGTTGCTAGGAAAATATGTTGTTTGGGTACATTGATATTGGCATAAATAATGTAGAAAGATAACTAACAGATAATCAGAGTTGGAAGGGACCTTATAGGTCATCTAGTCTGTACTGTATTAAAATGGTTGACTCCTAACCTCACATTCTGATTGGCTAAGAAAGCCACTATAGGGATTGGTTCACTAGGAACCAATCCTAAGAGCCGCGAAAAAGGCGGCAAAACCAAACTAATGTCATTGGCTACAAGCCGGCAGGCAAGCCCCTATAAAAGGGCTGCCGCGGCTTGAGCCAATGTTCCGTTTCACTTGTAAATCAACTAATAAAGACTTTGTTGTTGGAACCTGGTCTACCTCGCGTTTTTCCGCACGGAACATAGTCCAACTCCCCCGCCCAAGCAGGAGACCCTACACTATTTCTGACAGATGGCAGTCCAGTCTCTTCTTGAAAGCTTCCAGTGATGAAGCTCCCACAACTTCCAAGGGCAACTTCTGTTCCATTGGTTGATTGTTCTCGCTGTCAGAAAGTTTCCAGGTTGAATCTCTTTTTGTTCAGTTTCCATCCATTAATTCTTGTCTGGCCTTCAGATGCTTTAGAAAATAGCTTGACCCCTTCCTCCTCTCTGTGGCAGCTCCTCAAATATTGGAAGATGCTATCATGTCTCTCCTGGTCCTTCTCTTCACTAGACTAGCCATGCCCAGTTCCTGTAACTGAGGCCCTGTAACTATGATAAAGGGAGCCTAAAAGCAGGAGAAACCTGGTAGTAGTTTTTCAGAGGAACACCCTTTATTTAAAAAAATTAGAAATTTTTCAGAACAGTATCTCACACACATTTGCTGAAATGAGTTACCAAAGTTTATATTTTTAATAAAGATGTTTTCGTCTGAAAAATATATATTTATTCTTATCCCTGGGATTCTTGGCACCCTCAGTGGCATTCAAAATAGATTCCTTTCTTTCTTTCTAATGGATCTTTTCAAAGGGTGGGGTGAGGTCATTGGGAAAGTCCTTTTGGCTTCGGAAGCATTATTAGCTACACTTTCATATTATTTTATTTGAAACCAAAAATACAAAATTGCATGTCAGCAGCCTGAAATCTCTTTCATGGGCACCATTGTGCAGTCAGCGAAGCTTTCTTCCAATTAAAGGAAGAGCAATTTGACATGGAGCGAAATGAAGCAGAACATGTTTTAAAATAGTCTGCTGTTCGAAATTAGAAAAGTGGAACAGGCTGTGCCAAATTAGACCGGGTGCTCCATTTAAAACGAGGGTCACTTGTGATCCAAAACAAGAGGCCTTTCTCCACAACGATACAATAACACAGGAAGTATCTGGGCTTCCTATTATTATTTATTTAAATTTGTTTTGCTCCTCTGAAGCTGAAAGTCAATGATTTAAATGGAATAGGCAGAGTTCTATTTTTTTTTTCCTTTAAAAGGAAATGTAATGAAAAATAAATTGAGCCTTAGGTTTCCATCGAAAATATTCTGGAGTTGGAAATAGATCTATATCGTCTATTATAGGTAGTCTCTGACTTAAGACTATGACTGAGCTGTGAGTTTTGGTCATAAGCTATTGAAATTGCAAGTTGAATTGCTGCATGACTAAAGAGAGAGACAGATAGGTAGATAGATGATAGATGACTGATTGATAGATTAGATAGATAGAGATAAATGAGAGAGATGATAGATAAATAGGTAAGCAAACAGACAGACAGATATCTATCTATTTATCTATCTTTATTTCTATCCTCTATCTATCTATCTATCTATCTATCTATCTATCTATCTATCTATCT
>BLBF01000006.1:6735413-6752405 GCA_015471245.1 Laticauda colubrina | reverse complement strand
AGATAGATAGATAGATAGATAGATAGATAGATAGATAGATAGATAGAGGCAGGGGGGCAGGCAGGCAGACAGACAGATGGATGATAGGGACATTTTATATGTATGTATGTATGTCTGATGCAACAGTTTACAGGTGAAGACATTCACCTCAGAAGGTTGAGAGTTCAATCCTAGGCCATGGCAATTTTAGTCATTAGTCAAGGACCACCTGTATTCTCAAGTCAATCAAATTTTATCTATTTTAATAATTTGGGATCAGGTTGTCAGATTTTAACTGTATTCAGACATAGCTTAAACATGTTTGCTGTTCTTAATTATAAATAAAAAGTATTTTTCAAAAAAAAAATCTTGAATATCAATCTACTCATTTCAGCACATTCCAATATTTTCTTAATAATCTCCTCCTGTAATGGTATCATCTCATTTTTCCAGTTCTTCGCAAATACAATCCTAGCTGCTGTTAATACATTTACAATCAGATATTTTAAATCGTTACTATATATTTCGGGCAAAATTCTCAATAAAAAAATAGTTTCAAGTCTATATGCTTATGTGTCATTTTTTTCAACCACTTGTGGATTTTGGTCCAATATTTTTTAGCATCCAGGCATGTCCACCACATATGGTAATATGAGCCAGGTGTCTGATGATATTTCCAAAACTTTTTAGACTTATTCTTGAACATCCTTGCTATTCTTATCAGGGCAAAGTGCCACCTTTATAACATCTTATACAAATTTTCTTCATATGCTGTTGACATTGTCATTTTATAATTTTGAGACCACAACTTTTGCCATTTCTCTAAATCGATCCCATATCCAAAATTCTTCCCCCAAGCAATCATAGTTTCTTTAACTTGTTCTTCTTATAACGTAATTTCTAATAAATATCCATATAATTTTTTAATCACCTTTTCATCAGCACCTGTCAAAATCTTATCTAAATCGGTCAATTTATCATAAAAATCTTCTTTTTTAATGTCTTTATCATACCTTGATTGTATTTGCGCATATGAAAACCAATTCATCTTTATACCTTGTTCCTCTAATTTTTCCTTAGATTTAAGTTCGCCCTTTTCATTCAATATTTCACCATATCTAACTGTTTGCTCCTTTTTGTATATTATAGGATAAGAAAATGCCTCAACAGTCGATAACCAGACTGGAATTTTCAAATAACATTGTCTTTTAATCTTCTCCCAGTTTAACCACAGAGACTCCCATATATAATGTCTTCTAAAGTACCCCTGTGTTTTCATTCCTTTGTACCATAAAAAAGCATGCCACCCCAACAACAAATCATGTCCTTCTAATTTCAACAATCGAGTATTTCTTAGTGTTATCCATTCTTTACCCACATCAATTTCGTAGCTTGATGATACAACTCCCAATTAGGCAAGCCAAATCCTCCTCTTATTCTAGCATTTTGCAAAAGTTTTAACTTTATTCTCGCCTTCTTGCCTTGCCATATATATTTCAACACGATTTTTATTTGAAGATTTTATTTAAATCTTCAAAACAATCTTTTCCAAGCCTGATTCGGATTGTTTGAAACAAATAAAATTCTGGGTAGTATATTCATCTTGATTGTTGATATTCTCCCTATTAGTGACAGTTGTAAATTTTTCCATTTCGCCAAATCTAGCGCTATATGCTGCTTAAGTTTAGTATAATTATTCTCTTTTATTGTACTGCATCTTGCTGTTAAATATATCCCCAAATATTTAATCTTATTCGTGACTTGGATTTTCAATAGGTGTGCTAGTTCTTCCTTTTCGAGAACAAGAGGAAACAAGAAATTAGAGAGCAAGAGGATAAACAATTTTATAAAGTTTTGGATCTGTTCTACCAGTGGTTAGATAATAAAATACAGTAATGGAATATATAGATTTTTGGAAAATAATAAATATATGAAGATGTATTTTTCTTTTCTTTTTTAATTATATTTACAAAATGATTCTAGGATAGATCTGGGAGGACAATATGAATTGTTATAACATAAACTAAGTAAAATATGATTATCTTATAAAATATGAATGAATAAAAGTATAGTCAATGATTGATTAATAAAGATATTAATGTACTTGACATTTGATTGAAAATATGAGAGGAGATATAATGTAATTGTAATAGAAGACTACAAAATGGTTGCACAAAATAATATGTACCAACCGGAACTCTGTATGTGTATATATGGAAGATGGTTTATGTTTTTATGTTATGTTTGTTTTAAAATCAATACAAAATTTTTTAAAAAAATCTTGAAGAGTTTTTGAAGCCACTGAAGTTCACAACCTATTTTTCCTTTTTCTTCTCCCTTCAATTGGCTGAATAAATATATTCATTTCATCTGAATGTTGTTTCATTTTTCTCTCCACATCCCAACTGCTTTTGATTTTTGCATAACTGAACAAGAAGCATTCGATGCTTTTAATAAGAACCTGGTAGCGCTACGGCAATTATTATGAAGCAGAGTAAAGTTTATGAGCTGGAATAAATTTAATTCTACCTTATAATGAATGTGACAGTATTTTCGAAGCAACCTTTGTTGTTCCATTAAATTTTTCTCTTCCTATTTTTTAAATTTAATTCTGAATAGATTAAAGGAATGAATTTTTAAACTGTGCTGAGAAGAATCTTGTCTGAAATGAGACCTTGACACACAGGAAGGAAAACTGTGTAATAAACAGAGTTTTTTTTTTTTTTTCCAAATAATTTACTTCAGGGATATTTTTTCTCTCCTCTATTTCTTTAAAGCAATTGTTGCCTTCCTGAAGAAGAAGCTGAGGAGAAAGAAATATAACAATTTTACCAAGAACAGAGGGCTCATTTGACAGGGCCCATTAAAAAGATTTAATGAAGCTCCCAGGAGTTATTTTGAAATCGGCCTGGGAAGTGTTTAGAATTCAGCCTGCACTTTGGTATTAATTTAAATCATAAAAATCACAGATGGAGCCATTATTGATACCTATGGAAAGTACAGTGTGAATTATAGGCCTTTTTTTTTTTTTTTTTTAAAGTACAGAGCTTCAAGGGAGTCAAGATTTTTTTTTTGCTGAGATGAAAATGAAATTTAAAAAAAAATCTACCAGAGATGAGGAAATTAGGACTGCAAAACTGATAGCCATGCACCTGTGTCCAATATATCTCCCTCATAAACATAAATTTAACTAAGAATCTATAAAGACTTCTCCCCCAGGTGGAAGCACCTGTTCCTTTAAACAAATAGATGTTGCTTTTTCAGTGATAAATCGGACAGAAATCAGGATTTCAGGCACCATCGAAAGCCTCATCTGGACCAGAAAGGACTTAACTCTTAGTGTTTTCATTTAAAACAGGAGTAGCAACGATAAAGTTAGACCATTGTCCTTTGGTCTTGTGAACATGGAGCCATATCTACAGATGTGAAATAAGCTTTTAGGGCAGGGGTCTCCAATCTTTGTCAACTTTAAGATTTATGAACTTCAACTCCCAGAATTCCCCAGCTAGCAACTTTAAGACTTATGGATTTCAACTCTTAGAATTCTCAGCCAGCATGGGCGTTGAATTTGAAGTTCACAAATCTTCACAAATCTCTTCCTCCTCCTCCTCCTCTTCCCATCCTCTTTCTCCTTGTCCTTCTTTTTCCTCTTCCTCTTCCTCTTTGCTTTTCCTCTTCTCTCTCTTTCCTCCTCCTCCTCCTCCTCCTCCTCTTCCTCTTCCTCTTCCTCCTCTTCCAATTCTTATTCAAAGGATTTCTATATAATTTCCTTTCCATTAAATTCATTCAGAAACACAAGTTAAAGAGCAGTTTTTTTTTTCCTTTTAAAATTTCTGCAAGACCAGGAGCCTGGGAGAACACCTCAGTCCACATCAGCCTGACTAATTCAGTTTATTGAGTTGGAGTTTGTTACTTGGAACACTGACACTAATATTATGAGATGTTCAGTGCCCTCATTTGAAAGTAAAAGTTCTTGTTGGAACTTCTGTGTCTACCTTCTAATAATAAATAACAATAACATTTATATATGATTAAACAGAAACTCCGAGAGATGCAATTTTCCAGTAATTCCTGTCCTGCCTGCATGGAAGAATTGATTCTGAGGAGACTCGTTTTAAAATATTCTATTTTGAGAAGAAAATACGGTTATATAAAACATTTCAGGGCTGGATCACACCTGAACACCACAAACTGTTCCTTTGTTTTACTTTCAGCGTATTTGAATGGTGAGCTTGTGGTGACTGAAAGAAAATGGAAGGTTCTAGAACCGAACACTTGGCAAAACCCTTCAGAAAAATCAGCTGGTCTCTCTCCAGAGACCTTTTAACCATTTTGTTCCAATTCCTAATCTCTTCCTTCTTTTTCTTCCCTTGATGGAAGCTCAATACACCACCAGGGACAATTTAATCAAAACCCTTTAAAAAAGGTTCTTCCATTTGCTCAGCTGTTCTGTTTTTTTCTCCTCCTCACAGAGAAGCTATTGACTCTCCCTCCGAGTAATACTAGCAAAGCAAAGGAAAGGTCAACCACCCTCTAGCTTCTGATATCCTGCACAAAGAAAGAAAAGAGATAAATAAAACGTGCTGTGATTTGCCTCAGAAGGGATTCTTGTTTATTCCTTCGACCTGCTTTCAAAACCTAGCCTGAGGAAGAAAAACCATGGGAGGCAAAACATAAAACAATGTTGTTGCCTTTGTGTTTTAATACAGGAGTAAAATGGAAGCCAAATGGATCAAGCCAATAATAGAAAGGTTGGCAGCATGATTAGCCACCATGTCACAAAAAGCTTTTAAACTTTTAAAGTCGTGGTGGGGCAAGTAATTGGCCTTGGGAAAAAAGTCTCCGAAATGGCCTGCTTCCTCATCTGAGTAGCTAAATATTTTCTCTCAATCAATCCTGTTTTTTCTAAATCAATCCTGACTGTTCTTTGGAAGGGCAAACTCTGAAGCTGAAATTCAGATAATTTGGCCACCTAATGAGAAGAGAGGACTCATGGAGAAGAGCCTGATGTTGGGAAAGATGGAAAGCAAAAGAAGAAGGGGATGGCAGAGGATGAGATGGTATCATGGTGTCATGGATGCCATGAACACAAATGTAAACTCCAGGAGACTGTGAAGGACAGAGGGGCCTAGTATGCTGTGGTCTGTGGGTCTCAAAGAGTCAGACATGACTTAGCAACGAACAACAAAAACAAAATACAACACTAATTGTGTGAAGCTTCTTCTCCGGCAACACTGAACTGCAAACCAGGGCCTACAATACCTTCATCAGACCAATTCTCGAATACAGCTCATCTGCCTGGAATCCACACTGTATAATGGACATGAATAGAATAGAATTGAATTGAATAGAACAGAATAGAATAGAACAGAATAAATAGAATAGAACAGAATAGAATTCTTGATTGGCCAAGTGTGATTGGACACACAAAGAATTTGTCTTGGTGCAAATGCTCTCAGTGTACATAAAATACATTCGTCAAGAATCATAAGGTACAACACTTAATGATAGTCATAAGGTATAATAAGCAATCAAATCATGCTAGGAAACAGTCAATATAAATCATAAGGATATAAGGGACAAAGTTCCAGTCATAATAGTCACAATAAAATTGAACGAATCGAGACATATTTCACAAGAAGAGTCCTCCACTCCTCAGCTTGCAATAGAATACCTTATGCCACCAGGCTTGAAATTTTGGTTCTTGACAACTTAGAACTTCGTCGCCTACGGTCTGACATAAGCTTAGTTCACAAAATTGTCTGCTTCAATGTCCTACTTGTCAACGACTGCTTCAGCTTCAACCATAATAACACATGGTCAAATAATAGATACAAACTCAAGGTAAACCACTCCAAACTCGATTGCAGAAAATACGACTTCAGCAACAGAGTGGTCAATGCCTGGAACTCACTCCCTGACTCTGTTGTTACATCCTCAAACCCCCAAAACTTTAACCTTAAACTGTCTACCGTGGACCTCACTTGGAATACTGCACCCAGTTCTAGTCATCATAATGCAAAAAAAGATGCAGAAGCCACGGAAAGAGCATAGAGGAGAACAACAAAGATGATAAGAGGTCTGGAGGTTAAATCCTATGAAGAAAAGCTGAAAAGCTGACTAGACATAGTCAGCCTAACGAAGAGAAGGAGTTGAGGTGTTGTGATAGCTGCTTCCAGGACTCGAGGGGCGGGCCTTATTCTCCAAAGTATCAGAGGGCAGGAAAAGAAGCAACAGTTGGAAGCTCATTAAAGAGAGATCCAACCTAGAACAAAGGAGACATTTCCTGACACTGAGAACAATGAACCAATGAAACAACTTGCCTGCTGGAGTTGTGGGTGTTCCATCGCTTGAAGTTTTCAAGAAAGATTGGACGACCATCTGTCCAGGGTGGTACAAGCACTTTGTTTAGGGCAGGGGGTTGGAGTGGAAGACTTTCAAGGTTACTTCCATCCCTATGTCCCGAAGGTGCTTTTTCAGGTGGCAATTGGATTTTTTTTTCTTTTGAAGACGTTTTGTTCTCATCCAAGAAGCTTCTTCAGCTCTGATGGGATAGTGGGGAATAGAAGGATTTATATTCCTTGCAGACAGCTGGTCATTTGCATCCTTTTAGAGGGTTGTTGAGGTCACTTGGAGGTTTATTTGTGTCCCTCGGGTTCACCTAAGTTCTTGTAGTCACCTGGTTCTTTTAGTCTGCAATTTTTCCTCTGGAAATCTATTCCTACTTCCACACCATACAAAGGGTGCTCATCACAAATTGTATAGCTAAAAGTCTGTAGAGGTTCTCTGTCATCCAAGTCATGGTTGTCCCAAAGATGCTTTTCAGGAGGCAATTGGACTTTCTTGTTTTTTCTTTTCTTTTGAAGACGTTTTGCTTCTCATCCAAGAAGCTTCTTCAGCTCTGACACGATAGCGGGGAATGAAAGGACTTATACTCCCAAAAACTGCTACTCCAGTTGCCTCCTGAAAAAAGCACCTTTGGATGACTTGGATGACTGAGAATCTCTACTGACTTCCATCCCTATGATTCTGTAAGTTGTGAAGTGACGCTGAATCAGGGAAGCAAAGGTTTCAACTGATGGAAAAATGAAAAGGTAAAAAACATGACAGAAAGTATGAGTTGGTGTCATCTAGCATATTGTGGTGATTCCAACACAAGAAAAAAAAATCATTATTGCAGATTACACTTCAGAGAATGGCACTAATGATAGAACTAGAGGGTGAAAAGGATACAATCTTATGAATTAATGTGACATAGGTGAAACATTATTCTGCCTGGTAATCTGAATTCAGTGGTTGGGACAAGATGAAAGTGTATAGAAAAATGATTAGGTCATTTGGTGAGCCAGAATAATTGAGGATGATGATCAGGTAAGTACCTGCTTAGAAAAAGGACTGTTTTGTGTAAATTTTAATTCACAAGTTACTCCTTGTGAATTTTTAAGAGTATTCATATGTACACATGACAAAATAAAGAGGATCAATCTAAATACATGTAGCCCTTGATTTACAGCTTACAATTGAGCCCAACATTTCAGTTGTTAAATGAGACAGCTGTTAAGTGAGTTTTGCTTCATTTTACATTTTTGCCACAGCTGTTAAGAGAATAACTGCAGTTGTTAAGTTAGTAAAGCCCATGTCACACTGCACCAACGGATGGAAAGAGGATGTAAAATGGAGAGAAACACTTGCCATCCGTTGGTTAACATGATTCTTCCGTTCTGTACTCACTGCCCCCGTTTTTCATCCTCTCTATATGTCCAGCATCCATCTACTGAGGTTCCATCTGCTCAAAAAGTTTTGAGCTGCTCAAAACTTTTTGAGTGGAAAATGTATCCAACGCGTCCGTTCTGCATCTGCAATGCATACGGGGAACATCTGTTCTACATCCGTCGTCATCCGTTACGTGTCCGTTATATCCGCTAGGCATCCGCTGCGCATCCACGCAACTCAAATCCGCTCCAGCGGAAAACGGACACAGGGAGGAAGCGAAACGGACGTGGAACAGACGCGCAGTGTTAGTAGCACAGACGTAGAAAGGATGAAAGTGGATGCAGCTCGCAAAGAAAGCATTAAAACGGAAAAAACGTTCGCAGAGGGAAACTATCTTGGATATTAAGGATGTCTAGAGGATGCCTAGAGGATGCAAAAGGACACCTAGTGGAAAACCTATATTTCCTATAAAAAGGGAGAGGAACTCACCTGGATCTCACTTTCAGTCCAGCAGCCCTGCTGTGCAGACCTCTTCAGCCTTCATCTGGCTCTTGCTCTTCCACAGCATCCAGTCATCTCCACCATGGATCGTCACACACTCCTTTTGGAAGCCACCATTGTTCTACAACAGTGCGAAGCCATCTACAGGCTCTTTCACCTGTTCTACACGAAGAAAAGTAGGCGGCCAAGAAGTGTCTGGGTCCAAAGATGGATCAAGAGAAGAGCAGAGTACGGACTGTACAAGAAGCTGATGGTGGAGCTGAGGAATGAACTTCATGATGATGCCTCCAGCCAGGTTTGATGAAGTTGTGGAGTGGCTGAGACCCAGGTTGACCAAGGCAAACACCAACTTCTGGCCCAGCCTGGAACCTGGGCTCAAGGTGGCACTGACTTTGCGCCACCTGGCCTCAGGGACCACCTACAGGAGCATGCAGTACGGCTGGAGGGTGCCACACAACACCATCAGCATTGTGGTCAGAGAAGTGGTGCAGGCCATCATCGAAGAATACAAGGAGGAGCTCCTCCAGTGCCCCTCCACTGAAGAAGGATGGAAGAAAGTTGCAGAGCAGTGGTATCAGAAGTGGAACTTCCCCCACACCGTTGGAGCCATAGATGGGAAGCATGTGGCCTGCAAAGCTTTAGCCAAGTCGGGGTCCACTTATTTTAACTACAAGGGCTTCTTCAGCATCATTCTATTCACCATGTTCAATGCTGACTACAAGTTCATGTACATCAATGCTTCAGGCAACGGGTCATCTTCAGATGCCCAGGTATACAATGCCAGTCACCTCAAGGAGGGGCTGGAACGCAACCTCATTGTGGGCTTCCCAGATCCAGACCTACTGCCCAACGACATGCAAGATGTGCCCTATTTCATCATGGGGGATGACGCCTTCTCCCTCAGAACCTACCTCATGAAGCCCTACACTTCCAGACTCCTCACCCGTGAAGAGAGGATCTTCAACTACAGGCTGTCCAGGGCAAGACGGGTGGTGGAGAACGCCTTTGGCATCCTGGCCAACAGGTTCCAGGTACTTCTCACCACCATGCAGCACATCGCCCAGAGACCGTGAGGAGGATCGTGGAAGCTTGCTGCATCCTGCACAATCTCATGCGCACCTGCTACCCAGTCTTGCAGAACAGGCTCGTGGACCTCCAACAAGGCAGTGGGGACATGGAGCCTGGGGAACGGAGGCAAGGGCGAAACCTGATAGACACTATGGATGTGCAAGGCCCCAACAGAGCTTCACGTGAAGGGAAGAAGCAGCGCAACCTCTTGAGACAATGGTGCAACTCCCCAGCTGGAGCAGTGGAGTGGCAAGACAGGATGATAGATGCTTAATGGATGCTTCCTTCAGCCTGTCTCATCACACTGATAAGATTGGGCCATGTATGTTGGGTGGGCCTACAATGAACAGGGCATTTAATAAAGAGTTGTGTTTATGTTGACATGTGTGGATGAATGATTACATTATTATTGATAATAAAGGGCCATAGGTGTGGCACCTGGGAGGGTGGACCATACAGTCCCACTATGCTTGCACTGGAGGTTTATCTATCCCACAGCTATTACCCATCCCAAAGGTATCCCTGCCCATCCCACAGCTATCTTAACCCATCCCACAAGCATGCAAAGGCTTAAACCATTTCTAAAAGTTTCCACCAAGATTCTATTTACAAAAATAAATGAAGCAAGTGTGTGAAGCAAAGATAATCTTTATTAATAACAAGCTGTAAAAAAAAAAAAATGACCCAAGTCAAGTGTCCAAAGCAAAAATAAAGTCAACAGGTAGCTACCAAGTCTCTGACACTCTTCTCAGTCAGCATTCCCATCGTTGCCGGGGTGAAGGGTCCAGGTGCTGTGGAGGTGGCTGCTGCTGGAGTGCTGGTCTGAGGTGCCATTGGGGTGCCTAGCCCCAAAAGGACAACAGGGGACGGTGTGTGGAGGAAGCTCTCAGAGAGCTGGCTCACCCCCGTGATGTTGAGAGCCCCTTCCTCCATGACATATGGGGTGTCAGCCCCAATACCGATGACAGATGTTCTGAGGCCGGGCTTGGCTATGGGGTGGAGGAAAGAGCAGTGTAGTGGGGCTGTCTGGTCTGCAGCTGAGCGAGGTGAGGCATCGGTGGCATTGGTGGCGTGGGTGGCATCTGTGGCGTGGGTAGCATCTGTGGCGTGGGTGGCATCGGTGGTGTGGGTGGCATCGGTGGCATCAGTGGCACCAGTGGCGTACGATGTACCTGTGCCTGGACTTGGAAGGGCTGCCTGTGCTGCTGGACCTCCTGGTAGCCGTAGCCCTGGTAGGTGAGGGCCTGTGGAAAGCCTTGGAAAGGCAGTGACATCACCTGGGGTGGAGGAGTTCAAAGTTACATTCAAAGTTACAATGGCACTGGAAAAGTGACTTATGACCATTTTTCACACTTACGACTGTTGCAGCATCCCCATGGTCATGAGAGGCCAGGCGAGGAGATGCGTGCCTCGATGTGAGTGATGTTGAGTTGGCCACGCCCAGCCAGTCACATGACCACCAACCCTGCCCACCAATTAAGCCATGTCCACAGAACTGGTTGTTAAAAAATTTGAATCCCACCCCGGTTGCCATGCATCGGAATCTTGATCACAGGACCATGGGGATGCTGCAATAGCTATAAGCCACTTTTTTTCAGTGCGATTGTACCTTCAAATGGTCACCAAATGAACTGTTGTAAGTCAGGGACTACCTGGACATGATGGATCGATCATTTATAATGAAAAATTGTGTGAATTCACAAAGGACACAAGCCTGAGGGGAACTTCTGAAGGTGGACAGGTCTTTCTTTGAACACTGTCAAGTGTAAATCTTGGAGGAAAATGCTAGTGAAAAGCAATTAGATTCAATTCCAGGGAAACATGGGTAGAATCATTTCTCACAATGTTATTTATACCAGAGACAGGGTCAGGAATTATATCTAAATGATAATGCATGCCAGCTTTCAAATGACTGGTGTCGATGTTGCCACTGACATCAGGCTGGGAAAAAAATACATTACCAGGCTACATGGTGCTAGCAAATGCATCTTATTTGGTATAATTTAATGCACCATGTAATTTAATGTGAAGCACAGAAACAAGCACAAACTTGACAAACTGCTACAGTTAACTGTGTAGCGCAACAAAGGAAGTAGCGTGATTTATCTTATCTATGTTTTTATATCTAACCAATTTTGACAGAGCCTTAGAATGTGTTTGCTTCCATAGGTTGGGCCCTCTCTCCAAGTCAGATGTTGAAATTGTTCAGTTAAATTTATGAGATGATAATTGAAAACACTACGACTTTATGTGTGTTAACAGAAGAACAGTGTTGAAAGGGACTTTGGAGGTCTTCTAGTCCAATCCTGGCTCAAGCAGAAAACCCTATACTATTTCAGACAAATGAATGTCCAATCTCTTCTTTAAAACTTCCAGTGTTGGAGCATTTACAACTTCTGGTGGCAGACTGGTCCACTGATTAATTGTTCTATCAGGAAATTTCTCCTTAGTTCTAGGTTGCTTCTCTCTTTGATAAGTTTCCGCCCATTGCTTCTTGTCTTGCCTTCAGGTGTTTTGGAGAATAGCTTGACTCCCTCTTCTTTGGGGCAGCCCCTGAGATATTGGAACACTGTTCCTTCTTTTCATGAAACTAGACATACCCAATTCCAACAACCGTTCTTGATATGTTTTCTCTTCCAGTCCACTAATCATCTTTGTTGCTTTGTTTGCACTCTTTCTAAAATGTCAATATATTGTTTTATATTGTGGCAACCAAACCTGGGTGCAATATTCCAAGTGTGGTCTTACCAAGATAGTCCTCAAAAGTACCTAAAGCAATATTGACACTTCTCGTGATCTTGATTATATCCCTTTGTTAATACAGACTAGAACTGTGTTGGCTTTTTTTGGCTGCTACCACACACTGCTGGCTCATATTTAAGTGATTGTCTACTAGGACTCCAAGTTCCTTCTCACAGTTATTACCACTGAGCCATGTATAGAATCTATTTTATACCTGTCTTCTTCAACACTATCACTGTATGATTTGTAAATCTAAAAAAGACTTCACTCTAAAATCTAGAAAGACTAGGAGAAGTCCCTTTGTGTTTTCTTCTCTGTGAGTTGAAATCTACAAAATTCACCAACCTGAAAAGCCATAAGATTTCATTAGTAATGAAAGATAGGACATTCACCCATGTTCCTTTATCACCTAACTAGTCTCGTCTAGTCTTAGCTAGAATAAAACATGGGATGTGGTATCCAGAAAAAATAGGACATACTTCATCTAATCCTCCAGGGAAAGACTGAAGGCAAATGAGGTCCAAGCAGCAGAAGAAGAAATCATGGCTTCAAAATCTAAGGGATAGGGTGGGTCAAAACTCAGCAGCACTTTTTTGTGTGGCTGTTGATAAAAATAGGATTGCCAACATGATCGCCAACATCCGATGATGGATATGGAAGAGGAAGAAGAAGAAGAGGAAGAAGAAGAAGAGGAAGAAGAAGAATGAGGAGGAGGAGGAGAAGGGGAAGGAGAAGAAGGGGAAAAAGAAGGAGAAGGAGAAGAAGGGGAAGAAGAAGGAGAAGAAGGGGGAAAGGGGAAGGAAAAGAAGGGGAAGAAGGAGAAGAAGGGGAAGAAGGGGAAGAAGAAGAAGGGCAAGAAGAAGGGAAAGGAGAAGGGAAAGGGGAAGGAGGAGGAGGAGAATTTTACAATAATTGTAGAATTTTCTTCTTGGAAGGAAAGAAATGGTCAGACTAAATTGGGGGTGATTTTAGCTTTGTCCTACAGTTGGTGCTAAGTATTATTCTACCAACTAAGTATCATTCTGAGAATTAGAGTGCTAAGCTTAAAAAGAAAAAGAAAAGGGAATTCAAAGCAGAAATGAGATTGGACAGCCTTCAGGCTCCCCTCTGCGATCAAGAAACATTTGACACCCCTGAGTGCCACGATTACATCCTTTTCTGGATGACAGTAAAACCCTCATTATTTTGGGGAAGTTTAAAACTGTCAGGTTTTGGTACGTAGATCTCAGCCAGCCACCTCTCTCAAAAGCCCATTTCTTTTTGTAGAAGTGTTGAAGTGTGAATTGTGTCAGTTTTTCTTATTCAACTTTCTGAGACCCTGGTGATACAAACAACACAAAAAAACCAGTTGAAGGAAGGATAGAAAAAAATGACTTAAACTACAAGCAAGCCAAAAAAACTTTCACACTTTTCCAGTTGTCTTTGACTTGAAAAAAGCATACAATCATTTCAATGTACTAACTTCTTGGGATAGCCAATATGACGGGACAGTGTAAAACCAACATGGCAGTTGCTTTGACGTTTTTTTATTCCTAAAAAAATAGTTACTTCAGATCAGTTATTTTCACTTCTTCACTTCTCCCTTTTGGACTCAATTTCCCCCTTCAAGATGCTTTGGGTTCAAATAATGAGATTTAAGAGGTCATACAGAAGAATAGAATAGAATAAGAATATAATAGAGTAGAAGAGAAATAGAATAGAATAGAATAGAGTAGAATAGAATCAGGAATAGAACAGAATAGAATTGAATATTTTATTGTCACTTTGAATGTACACTAATTGGCATACATTAAAATGAATTTATGTTGCACATAGCTCTCAAAGGGTCTCCCCCTCTAATCTCTCTCTCTGTATATAAAAGTGAAATACCCCTCATGCATCATCACAAAATCTCCAGAACCATAAACCCTGCAAACTTGAAATTTGGCATGTAGGTTCCTCTTGGCTTCTAGGTGCTCACTAAGAAAGGATTTTTTGAAATGAGCATCAGAGCATTTAGAGTATTTCCTATATTATTATTAACACGCTCTGATGCTAAGGAGTTCTACTCTCCCTCCCCACCTGAAAAGAAATCTCTTCCAAATGCAAAACACAAGCAGAGGAGAAGAGTTTCAGTTTCAGTTTTAGTTTCACAGCACCAAGTAGTTTTAGTACAGAACAATTGAGCTAAGCCACGCCCAGGCTCCTTACTATCTCCTTGCTCACACAGCAAATATGGTTTCACTTTCCAAACAGCCTTCAACTCTCTCACGCACTGACAGGATACTAGCCAGATGAATATAGATGGATGCTGGTAAGCAGAGGCACATTTTTTTCCTTATTTTCCTCCCCCCAAACCATGCCTAACCACATAGTTTTGTAGTGAAGCACGGGTATTGAGCTGATATAAACATAAACACGACAAGATAACTAAATAACTAAATACAAAATTACGTGTACATTATATGCCACAGAGAATGGCACAAGGGAACAAAGCTGTTACATAATCTGGAAGTCCTGCTAGAAATAGGACTTTCAAAAAAGTCCTCCCAGAGGGGAGCAACAGAAATAGACCATGACATGGGTGTGTGGGGTCTCTAACAATGCTTTCAGCTATAATCACATAGCGCTTATAAGCAGTATCCTGAATGACGGGACATAAGCTTCCTATAATCTTCTCTGCTGTCCTCACCACTCTCAGTATGGACTCTGAATGGAATAATAAGGAGCACAGTGTCTTGAGTAGTTGGAATTCTGGATGGGAGGTTAGCAATCCCGCATTTGAGACCCGACAGCTGCCATGGGGCAGGGTTGAGTTCTCATCCTTCACTCCAGCTCTGCGACATGAAAGGAGCCCCAACTGGGCATCCCCAGAGCAACAATGATGTCACCAACTTTCAACCTGGAAGCTTCTGACTCGAATGCAAAAAAAAAAAAAAAAGGAAAAAAAAACCCGGAATGATAAGAGTTGTAAGGGACCTTGGAGGTCATCTAGTCCACCCCACTGCTCAAGGAGTAGACACTATAGTATTCCAGACAAATGCCGGTCCAATCTCTTCTTGAAAATCTCCATCGATGGAGCACCCACAACTTTTGAAGGCAAGCTGTTCCTCTGATGACACTCTCTTCTCTTCTCTTGGCAGTTCAAGTCCCACCTACTGAAAGTTGACTCAGTCTTCCTTCCTTCTGAGGTTGGTAAAATGAGGACCCAGATTTTGGGGACAAGAGGCTGACTCTGTAAATCACTTAGAAAGGCTTGTAAAGGGACTTCTGGCTGATGTTGCAATGAGACCAGAAGCAATGAATGGAGGACTCCATTCCTGTGCTGGCTTCTTGCCATTTGTGGGTTTGAAAGCTGCCTTGAAGGGGCAGCAAAGCTAAGGAGAGGTACCTGGTGAAGTTCCTGGGGAGAACACAACTCCCCTGTAGAAACCCTGAGCTTGCTGTCTATTCTACGACAGAGAGAAGTGTGTGCCAAGATGGCCACTGCAAAGTTGGGACAGCTGAGGAACAACTGACTGCAGTGCTGGAGTAAAGATTGGGAATGGTGTTTGGAAAAGGGTGTTTGTGAAGCGGTATATAAGTCTAAATGTTAGAAGGAAGGAAGGAAGGAAGGAAAGAAAGAAAGGGGCGGGAGGGAGGGAGGGAGGGAGGGAGGAAGGAAGGAAGGCAGAAGGGAGCCATGGTGGCACACTAATTAGAATGCAGAATTGCTGACAAATTCTGCCAACTGCCAGCAGTTCAATCCTGACCGGTTCAAGGCTGACTCAGCCTTCCATCCTTCTGAAGTAGGTAAAATGAGGGTTCAGATTGCTGGGGAAAACAGGCTGATTCTGTAAGCCACTTACAGAGGGCTGGCTGTAAAGCACTGTGAAGCAGTATATAAGTCTAAGTGCTATTGCTATTGCTATCAACTTTTGAAACTGCTCAGTTCCCTCAGTGGGAGTCTGGGCAGTGTACCAATAAAATATTAAAACAAAACAACAACAATAAAAATAGTAGTAACCTTACTAAAGAGGGCTATCTTTTTTGTGCATTTATATCCAGGGCTCTTTGTCCTACGAAGGTGTGTTGCCAAGGGGAATGAACCACTACAAAAAGGTGCCCCCCCCCAAAAAAAAAAAACACCCTTGCAGGAACTTCTCTGAGCAATCTCCAGGAGTCAAGACTGTACACAAAACCCCAAGTAAAACAAACTAACAAACAAAACAGAAAAAACAAAGCAAAATAGAAACCACACTCATGAAGCCAGTTCCAGAGTTGCTAACGTGCAAAAGTGTCACTGTGTGTTTTTAACAATTGCTTTTGACGCCAGATTTTCACATTGATATACAACGTCAATGGATAGGTAGGTCTGCAGAAAAAAAAATGATTGGAACCAGCTTGCCTTCCACTGAGGACCTGTATACTGCACGAACCAGAAAGAGGGCTGAGAAAATATCCACAGATTCATTCCATCCCTATCCCTATTCTGGAGGCTAAAACATATAAAGAGCGATTGCCGGAATTGGGTATGTCTAGTTTAATGAAAAGAAGGACTGGGATGACGTCACAGAAGTATTCTGATATCTCAGGGGCTGCCACAAAGAAGAGGGGGTCAAGCTATTCTCCAAAGCACCTGAAGGCAGGACAAGAAGAACAATGGATCAAAACTAATCAAGGAGAGAAGCAACCTAGAACGAAGGAGAATTTTCCTGATAGTTAGAACAATCAACTAGTGAACAACTTGCATCCAGAAGTTGTGAATGCTCCAAAGCTGGGTGTTTTAAAGAAGAAAGTGGATAGCCATTTGTCTGAAATGGTTTCCTGCCTGAGCAGGGGGTTGGTCTAGAATACCTTCAAGGTCCCACCCAACTCTGTTATTCTATCATATCCTATCCTATTCTGCCTTATCCTTATCCTTATCCTTTTCCTTATTATCCTATCCCATCCCTTCCCCTCCCATCTTATCATATCCGATCTTATCCCATCCCATCCCATCCCATCCCATCCCATCCCATCCCATCCCAT
>BLBF01000006.1:6720410-6731603 GCA_015471245.1 Laticauda colubrina | reverse complement strand
AGATAGATAGATAGATAGATAGATAGATAGATAGATAGATAGATAGATAGATAGATAGATGATAGACAAACAGACAGACAGATAGATAGATGCAGACAGATAGATAAATGTGGAATTGGGGAAAACTCTTGTGAGTCCCTCAGACTGCAAGGAGAACCAATCAGTTGATCCTAAAGGAAAACAACCTTGACTGACCTTTGGAAGGGCAGATCCTGAAGCTGAAGCTCACATATGTTGGCCATTTAATGAGAAGAGATGAGTCCTTGGAGAAGATGCCCAATGAATATGAATTTAGGCCAATTCTGGGAGAGAGTGGAGGATGGGGTGGGCATGCTATGGTCCATGGGGTTGCTAAGAGTCAGACATGACTTAACAACTGAACAACAACAAATAAATAGATGGACAAGGGCTGGTTCTGCACAGCTTGCCACCCTACCCAAGGTTGATCAGATTCTTCCATCCACTGAGATATTTCCATAACCACCAAAGGAGAAGAGAGAACTCACTGGAGAAGACCCTGAAGTTTGGAAAGATGGAAGGCAAAAGGAGAAGAGGACGGCAGAGGATGAGATGATTTGATAGCATCAACAATGCAACGAAGGTGAATTTGGAAGCCAGAATAGTTGCTTTTCTACAAGGAGTACTCCATATAGTAAATATTCTGGCTGAATCTGCATTTTCCAGGAAGGAATAAAAGAAAAAAAAATAATGTAATTCAGAATTGGCATTCCCCCCCTGCATGTTTTGTATGATAAACAAATCATAGATGAATAACAGCATTTGGATTGTCGGCGATAGCATTTACAGAAGAAAAGTTTTTGAGGGATGTATCTGCAATTTTCTTCCCCAAGTTACACATGGGAGTCACTGTTCATTTAAGGAAAGCCTACCTCAGCATGACATTCAGGTGGGCAGTTTAGTTCTCCTGAATTATTCCTCTTCAGAATTACCTCTATTTCTCTTTTGACTCCCCTCTTCGCTTTTCTACCGTACTTTGCATGAAGACAAATATATCACATTTTTACGAATAGCTCACGCAGCAGCTTTGAATATTTATAGCCTCCTTTTCATTTTAGTCATGTTTTCATTATTGCAACCGGTTGCCATGGAGAGAAAAACATAGTGATAGGGCATACTCAACTTTAGAAAGCAAGAATTGGAGGCAAATTCCTAACTGTAAAATTGCATCACTGATGCAACTGCAAATTTTATACTACAGTTTATGCCTCTGTGTATTCCTATTCTCGCTATTTGCACAGGCTGCTAAGTTTTGCAGTTCAATCTTCCATTGAGGAGTTAAAGAAAGAGTTTTCCATTAAAGAAAGAGTTAATTGAGTATTATAGTTGGAAGGGATCTTGGAAGTATTATAGTTCAACCCAGGGATTCAAAAATCACAGCAACCAGTTCTCTGCCTGGTTGCTGGGTGGGTGTGGCCATGGTGGGTGTGGCCTACTGTAACTTCCCGGAGGGCCATTTTTTGCCCTCCCTGGGCTCCAGAGGCTTCCCTCAGGCTTCTGGGAGGATGAAAACAACCTCCCCAGGGCTCTGGAGGGCCTCTGGAAGCTGGAAACAGGTCTGTTTCTGAACTTCCAGGACTTCCAGTTTGGCCACTTTTTGCCCTCCCTGGGCTCCGGAGGCTTCCCTCAGGCCTCTGGGAGGGCAAAAATAGCCTCTCCCAGCCTCCGGAAGCAGGAAACAGGCCTATTTCCAGCCCGTTTTTCATCCTCTCAGAGCCTCCAGGCAGAGTTTGCACTTACCTACATCCAAAACAGGCCACGTGGAGACTCCTGGGAGGGGAGGGGAGGGGAGGGGAGGGGTGGGCCCAGCCATTCAGGTCAACTACCAGTTCGATGAACCGGATGTAAATTTAACATCCGGTTCACTTGAACGGGGCCGAACTGGGTGAATCCCACCCCCATGTTCAAGCAGAAGACCCTAGGCCCTTCCAGGCAAGTGGATGTCCAGTCTCTTCTTAAAAACCTCCAATGATGGAACACCCACAATTTTTTGAGGCAAGCTGTTCCACTGGTTAATTGTCCTCCCTGTTAGGAAGTTTCTCCTTAACTTCAGGTTGCTTCTCTCCTTAATTAATTTCCATTCATTGTTTCTTGTCCTGCCTTCTGGTGAGCTTTCAATGTACAATGCAGAAAGTCCTTGACTTATGACTATAAC
Source organism: Laticauda colubrina (assembly GCA_015471245.1). NCBI lineage: Eukaryota > Metazoa > Chordata > Lepidosauria > Squamata > Elapidae > Laticauda > Laticauda colubrina. Next base: position 6,729,430 of record BLBF01000006.1, on the reverse strand, counting down.
CAAAATTTCTGTTGCTAAGTGAGACAGTTGTTGAGTTTTGCATCGTTTTATGAACTTTCATACCACAGTTGTTAAATGAAAACCTGCAGTTGTTGTTAACAGTACATCTGTAAAGTGAATCTGGCTTCCCCGTTGACTTTGCTTGTCAGAAGGTGGCAAAAAGGGGATCACGAGACTCTGGGACACTGTGGCCATCATAAATAGAAGCCAGTTGGCCAAGTGTAGGGATTTTGATCACATGACTATGGGGATAATGCAAGGATTGTAAGTGTGAAGAACGGCCTTAAAAGTCTTTTTTCAATACTGTTGTAACTTTGAATGGTTAATAAATGAACTGTTGTAAATCAAGGACTATCTGTACTAAAACTGCTGCAGCCCCTTCAGTTGGAAAGCTGTCGATTTATGTCCTTTCCTTCAGAGGGAGACACATTTTTTTATTCTTGTTCTGACCTAGGCTTCCCAAAAGCACGAAGCTGACTCCTCGTCCCGATAAATCTAGATTAAAGTGAATTCCTCTCTAGCAAAATTCTGGCTAACAGTCTACAGACCTTTATCAGGCTTGGAGAGCTGCCAGGCCGATATCTTCCAATTCCATTCTGTAGCAGACAATACTTGGCAAGAATGCAGGAACAGATCTTCATCCTAATTAAATGAACTAATTGTCTCCTGCAAATACCACTCCCCTTTTGCTCCTCTTTTTATTCCCTATGGGAGGAGCCATTCACCATCCATCTGTGGCTTTACTCCCGAGTCGACCCTTGTTCCTTAACTGTTCCCTTCTCCTGGCAGCTCTGAACATGTGCACACTGGCAACAGGCTCCAGCTGTTCTTCTGCCTCATGGATGTCTAACTCCGAATGCAGCTGATAACTATTGGACGGCCCTGGCCCCATCTCTGCCTCCAATGCACAGCACTCATCAGAGCCTTCCCCAGACTCCAGGACTGGCCCATGTTCCTCCCCAACCTCCTCACTGTCTGAGTCTGTGGCCAGCTCGCTGGCCACTGGCAGGCCACAACAACTCTTAAATTTTACTCAGCAAACTGGTCATCCTAATTGCAAATAAGCCACTATTTTTTTAAAATAAAAGCTCGGTGCTTAATGGATTTCTTTACAACTTAAATCAGCCACAAAAATTCTTCCTCTTAAATTTCATGCCTCGGTTTCCCCCCACTTATCCATCCTAGCTGAAGCACAGTTTTGGATTAAGCTCCAGTTTTTGGCCTTAATCCAGTTCATTATTGACCTCCCAGCCATTACTGACATCTTATACCAATTTAGAACTTGAATAGATCATTAAATCTCTTTAAATGAAAAGGAGATAGGGTAGGATATGATCACAATATCAATTAACACCAAACACAATTATCCAGACAACCTCCTCCATTGATTTTGTGCAAAAGTCTCTGGATGGTGTGATGGAAATCAAAGAGATAGGCCAACCAGTGAGTGCCCTTCCCAGAGATGATTTTTATGGCTTTTAGGACAGTCATTAAATCTATGTGAGTATTTTATTTTGTGATTGTTATTTATTTTTAGTAAGGGGGAAACTGCCCTAATGGATGACTCTATACACTGTACAGCTAAGCAAAGAAAGCAAACCAAACAATAACCCCCAACTATAATGATCTAGGATGGTCAATCAAGATAATCAGAACAAGGAACAAAATGCAAGGGATAAGCCAAACTTACTACTGTGCGGACATTATTAGGGCTTCTTGGTGCTCTCTGAGCTTGTTTCATTACCCAAACTAAGTAACATCAATCAATCAATCAAACTAGAGCTGGAAGGGACTTTGAAGGTCAACCAGGAGACCCTACACCATTTCAGACAGATGGTTGTCTACTGTTTTCTTAGAAAACCTCCAGTGTTGGAACATTTACAACTTCTGGAGGCAAGCTCCACTGGTTAATTGTTCTAATTGTCAGGAAATTCCTCCTTAGTTCTAGGTTGCTTCTCTCCTTGGTGAGTTTCCAGCTGTTGTTTCTTGTCTTGCCTTCAGAAGCTTTGGAAATTTAAGTTGACTCCTTCTTCTTTGTGGCAGGCCCTCAAGATAGCAATTCTGTCTCAGCAGAATTTAATCTGAGTTTGTATCATCTCATCAGGTCATCCAGCACTGGATGAGAACTTCTGTGGAATCTCAAGCTCAGCCTAAGATACTGTTATGAAGCTGATTTAAAGGCTCTGTCACACTGCCCAACGGATGCAAAATGGACACAATGGACAAGAAAAATGTTCCATCCGTTGTTATCCGCTCTCAGAAGGGACAAAAATTTGCATAACCGGAGCGGATAACATGGACGCGGGGAGAACGCAGGGCGGATGGAAAGCGGATGCGGAACGGAAGCCCAGCGGATGGAAGTGGATGGGAGTGGATGGCACATCCGCTAGGCTTCCGGGGGACCTCAGCAAAGCGGACACGGAACGGATACAGCGTATGCAGAACGGATGCACAGCGGATGCACAGCGGAAGCCTAGCGGATGCCGAGCATTAATTGCGCATGCGGGGAGGATGCATTGCATCAGCCCCGCGGATATAACGGAAGCAGCTCGGAAGCAGGTCGCCATTCAGAGGAAAAACCTGCTTCCAGACACATCGACTGCCTTGCCTGTCCTGCCTGCATGTCTGCCTGCCAGCCTTGCTGCCAGCCTCCCTGCCAGCCTCCCTGCCAGCCTTGCTGTCTGCCTGCCTGCCAGCCTTGCTGCCAGCCAGTCTGCCTGCCAGTCTTGGTGCCTGCCTGCCTGCCAGCCTTGGTTCCTGCCAGCCTCCCTGCCAGCCAGCAACCCCACAACCATGCGGAAACACAGCAAGCCTCAGCCATCTGCTGCCTGCCCTTGCAAGAGGGACAGGGCTACCATCCCGCCCCCTGGCCCTCACTCTGGTTCTGCTGGGGCTTCTGCAGCACGAGGTCGCTCTTCTGGGGCTGGTGCTTCTGCTGCTTCTGCTTCTGGAGGAGCTGATGAAAAGCACTCCAGCACCAGCCACCTCCACAGTACCTGGACCCTTCATCCCTGAGACTGAGCGACCAAGAGGAGTGCCAGAGACTCATTTCTGTTTTATAGCTTCTTATTAGTAAAGTCTGTTTTTGATTCATACACTTGCTTCGTTTCTTTTTTTGGATAAAGTCTTGGTGGAAACTTTTAGAAATGGTTTAAGCCTTTGCATGCTTGTGGGATGGATTAAGATAGCAGTGGGTTGGGCAGGGATACCTGTGGGATGGGCAGGGATACCTTTGGGATGGGTAATAGCTGTGGGATAGATAAACCTCCAGTGCAAGCATAGTGGGACGATATGGTCTACCCTCCCAGGTACCACATCTTTGGCCCTTTATTATCAATAACAATTTATTCATTGATCCACACATGTCAACATAAACACAACTCTTTATTAAATGCCCTGTTCATTGTAGGCCCACCCAACATACATGGCCCAATCTTATCAGTGTGATGAGACAGGCTGAAGAAAACATCCATTCAGCATCTATCATCCTGTCTTGCCACTCCACTGCTCCAGCTGGGGAGTTGCACCAGTGTTTCAGGAGGTTGCGCTGCTTCTTCCCTTCACGTGAGGCTCTGTTGGGGCCTTGCACATCCTCAGTGTCTATCAGGTTTCGCCCTTGTCTCCATTCCCCAGGCTCCATGTCCCCATTGCCTTGTTGACGGTCCACGAGCCTGTTCTGCAAGACTGGGTAGTGGGTGCGCATGAGATTGTGCAGGATGCAGCAAGCTTCCATGATCCTCCTCACGGTCTCTGGGCAATGCTGCATGGTGGTGAGAAGTACCTAGAACCTGTTGGCCAGGATGCCAAAGGCGTTCTCCACCAACCGCCTTGCTCTGGACAGCCTGTAGTTGAAGATCCTCTCTTCACGGGTGAGGTATTTGGAGGTGTAGGGCTTCATGAGGTAGGTTCTGAGGGAGAAGGCGTCATCCCCCACGATGAAGTAGGGCACTTCTTGTGTGTCGTTGGGCAGGGGTTCTGGATCTGGGAAGCCCACGATGAGGTTGCGTTCCAGCTCCTGCTTGAGGTGACTGGCGTTGTATACCTGGGCATCTGAAGATGAGCCATTGCCTGAAGCATCGATGTACATGAACTTGTAGTCAGCATCGACCATGGCGAAGAGGATGATGCTGAAGAAGCCCTTGTAGTTGAAATAAGTGGAGCCCGACTTGGCTGGAGCTTTGCAGGCCACGTGCTTGCCATCCATGGCTCCAACGGTGTGTGGTAAGTTCCACCTCTGATACCACTGCTCTGCAACTTTCTTCCATCCTTCTTCAGTGGAGGGGTACTGGAGGAGCTCCTCCTTGTATTCTTCGATAATGGCCTGTAGCACTTCTCTGACCAAAATGCTGATGGTGTTGTGTGGCACCCTCCAGCCGTACTGCATACTGCTGTAGGTGGTCCCTGAGGCCAGGTGGCGCAGAGTGAGTACCACCTTGAGCCCAGGTTCCAGGCTGGGCCGGAAGCTGGTGTTTGCCTTGGTCAAACTGGGTGTCAGCTGCTGCACAACTTCGTCAAACATGGCTGGAGGCATTCTCATGAAGTTCTGGAATGCCTGAGTGTCTTCGTTTCTGAGCTCCACCATCAGCTTGTTGTACAATCCGTCCTCTGCTCTTCTAGTGAACCATCTTCGTACCCAGACGCTTCTTGGCCGCCCCTTTTTCTTCCCGTAGTAGAGTTCACAGAGCCTGTGGATGGCTTCGCACTGTTGCAAAAGGATGGTGACTGCCAAAAGGACTGTGTTATGATCCACGGTGGACATGACTGGATGCTGTGTAAGAGGAAGAGTCAGATGAAGGCTCCAGATATGTTGCTCCCCCTTTTTATAGGCAGTATAGGTGTCCCTTTGCATCCTCTAGGTATCCTCTAGGCATCCTGTAGACATCCTTAATATCCGAGATAGGTCCCCTCTGCGGACGGTTTTTCCGTTTTACATGCTTTGTTTCCATGCTGCATTCGCTAGGCATCCGTTCTGCATCCGTTCCGCGTCCGTTCTGCTTCCTCCCTGCGTCCGAGCGGATGCGAGTTGTGCGGATGCGCAGCGGATGCCTAGCGGATATAGCGGATGCGTAACGGATGCAGAACGGATGCCTAGCGGATGCAGAACGGACGAATTGGATACATTTTCCATGCAAAAGTTTTGAGCAGCTCAAAACTTTCTGAGCGGATGAAACGTCAATGAACAGATGCTGGACGGATAGAGAGGAAGCAAAATGGAGGCAGTGAGTACATCGCGTTTTCCAACGGATGGCAAGCTTTTTTGTCCATTTTACATCCTCTTTGCATCTGTTGGTGCAGTGTGACAGGGGCTTAAACAATTGAATGAAAAGACAAAGAGATGTGTGTACAAAAAAGGAGAACCATACAGGCAGAATAAGATCTTATTCGATCTCATCACTTATCTTAAACCAAGGCCTGTGGAAGAAAATCCAGATTTTCTGTGCTTTTTGAATTATTATCAGGGTGAGAATTCATATTAGTATGTCAGGAGATACAAGTGGTCTTCAACTTATATCCATAATTGAACTCAACATTTCTGTGGTTCAGCAAAACAGTTGTTACCATGTTTTGCCCCAATTTGCAATGGTTCTTGCCATAGTTGCTAAGGGAATCATTGCAGTTATTCAATTAGTAACATGGCTGTTAAGTGAATCAATCTTCCCCATTTTGACTTTGATTGCTAGAAAGTCACAAATGGTGATTACACCATTGGACATTGCAGCCATCATAAATAGATGCCAATTGCCAAGAGTCCAAATTTTGATCATGTGGAATGCTATAATGGTCGTAAGTGTGATAAACAGACATAAGTTCCTTTTTCAGTGCTGTTGTAACTTTGAACGGTCACTAAATGTATGGTTTGTAAGTCGAGAACCACCTGTACCATTTCAGAAAGCAGGCACGATGAAAGAAGCCATTTTTGTTTTTGCCTTTTCTTGTTTTAGTACACACACGTCTTAGATTCCCTGTTCTCATTGCCTTCAAATTACTTTTAGGTTTCTCCTGACTCTCGTTTTTATATAACAAACTATGTAGAAACCCATATATGCAACTATCTTCATGTCTTTCAATATACATGCATTCCTTGCATCAGACCATGTGTTCCTAATCCATACTTCTATGAGCATTTGTACATCTTAAAATTTCTCAATTTTTCATCTTTAGTAAACACTCTCCCAAGGTTTTTTGCATAATGACTTTTTTTCTAGAAGGTTGTGCTTTTAGCAATCTCCCAGAAGCAGTGCAACCTACATATAAAATCCAGTTTCTTTTCTTTTTAGAATGGAAAGAGAGATGGATGAAATGGATTGGCCTTTTTTTGCTATATTTTCTTATTCTATAATAAGATGATAGAGCAGAATAGAATAGAATAGAATAGAATAGAATAGAATAGAATAGAATAGAATAGAATTCTTTATTGGCCATGTGTGATTGGACACACAAGGAATTTGTCTTGGTGCAAATGCTCTCAGTGTCTATAAAAGAAAAGATAAATTTGTCAAGAGTCAAGAATCATCAGGTACAACACTTAATCATAGTCATAGGGTCCAATAAGCAATCAAATCATACTCGGAAACAGTCAATAAAAATTGTTAGGATACAAACGACAAAGTTACAGTCATATAGTCACAAGTGGGAAGAGATGGGTGAAAGGAAGGATGGGAGGATTAATAGCAATAGTAATGCAGACTTAGTAAATAGTTGGACAGTGTTGAGGGAATTATCTGTTGTTGTTATTATTTATTATATTAGTGAAATACATGGGAATTCCAATATGCAACAGTCCAAAATTTGTCAGCAACCAACAGGAGAAAATTTCCACTCTTGCTCTTCCATTCTTCACAAATACAGGTAGTCTTTGACTTGTGACCACAATTGAGCCTGACATGTAGGTTGCTAAACAAGGAAGTTGTTAAGTGAGTTTTGCCCCATTTTGCCACCTTTCTTGACATTTGTTGTTAAGTGAACAACTTATAAGGGGATGCTATGAAGGAAGGAAACTCTTTCAACTTTTCTGTTTTTGTTCCAGGATTGCAATATCACAGCATTGTGTTTTAGTGGCTATTTGTTCGAGCGATCAAAAGTCCAAGCCAAGAAGAAACAGAAACGGAAAGAAAGAGAATGGTGAAAAAAGAAAAAAGAAAGCAAGATACCCTGAGGAATCAGGAATCTTACTTATCTTGGTCAAGAGATCAAAAATTGCAATTGCAATACGAAATTGAAATATGTGCATTAGTAATGTTTGTCAATGTACCTGTTTTCTTGGACATCCTCCAATGAGATAATAATTTTAGGTGTGATAAGAAATAATTAGGAAAGCCTGTTTAGTATAGTGATCTTGGGCTACAATCCTATAAGTTGTCCCAAAGGTGTTTTTTCAAGAGGCAACTGGACTTTCTTGTTCTTTCTTTTGAAGATGTTTTGCTTCTCATCCAGGAAGCTTCTTTAGTTCTGACAGGATCGTGGGGAATGGAAGGATTGATATTCCTTGCAGATAGCTGGTCAGTTGCATCCTTTTTAGAGAGTTGTTGAGGCCACTTGGAGGTTTATCTGTGTCCTCAGGGTCACCCAAGTGATGCAGATGGTTGTGGAGCCTTCTTGGAACTGCTGAAAGGATTGCGTTGTAGTTCCCAAATTTTGATCATGTGACTGTGGGGAAATGCAGCAATGGTCATAAGTGCGAGAACCTGTCATAAGATCACCTTTTTTCCAGTGCTGTTGTAACTTCACACACAGTCACTAAACCAATGGTTGTAAGTTGAGGTCTACTTGCACAAGACTGTACAGGTAGCCCTCAACTTAATGATCACAATTGAGCCCAACATGTACGTGGTTAAGGGGAACATTTGTTAAATGAGATTTGTCCTGTTTTACGACATGTCTTGTCACTGTGGTTACGTGTATCACTGCAGTTGATAAGTTCATAACTTGGTTATTAAGCAAATCTGCCTTCCCCACTGACTTTGCTTTTTAGAAGGTTGCAAAAGGGGATTGTGTCATAAATACGAACTAGTTGCCAGACATCTGAATTTTGTTCACATGACCACAGGGATGCTGCAAAGGTCGTAAGTGTGAAAAACTGTTTTTCAAGTCCCCTTGTAACTTCGAACGGTCACTAAATGAACTGTTGTAAGCTGAGGACTGCCTGTATAAAGGTCTAAAACAAACAAAGAAAGGAAGAAACTGCTAGAACTCAGGTGGTTACAACTCTAGGGGGAAAAAATAAAACACGGATTCCCCCCCCCCCCCCGGGAGTGTTGTGTAGGATCAGTTGTGAAAGCTTTTCAGAGGACACTTGGAAAGCAGGGCCTTCATCACACAAAGCAGAGCAAAAGATTTGCAGATCGGGGATGCCAGCGATGTGAACAAAGCTAATATATTTGAGTTTGATATCCGTCACTTTTCAGAAGGCTTAAAAGATTGTCAGAGTCAAAAAGGGAACTTTGCAAATCGAAATTGTCTGCCAGGTGGGGTCTTTTATTCTCTCCTGCTCTCTCCACCTCCCCAAACCCTCATATCTCAATGTAACCTTCCCCCTTTCTCCTAGATGATGAATGGCTTTAGGAGTGCGACTGAAGGAAATAGAAGAGAGGGCTGTTTATGTGAGGTTGAAATGTCCTATCTTTGCTCTGTCTAGAAAGTCAACCTTCTTTGGAAAGAGGGTAGAAAAAGATCTATCTGGCAAAGAAGAACAGGAAGGGGGGGGGAGGAGGAGAAGGAGGGGGAAGAGGGGGAAGAGGAGGAGGGGAAGGACGATGACTGTGGGGGTCTTTAGTGTTCTCTGAGCTTGGTTTTTTTCTTACAGATTTTTCATTACCCAGCCAGGTAACATCATCACTGCTAATAGGGAGTGGGGTTGCAGAAAGGAGGAGGAAGAGGAGGAGGAGGACGAGGGGGGGAAGAAGAAGAAGAAGAAGAAGAAGAAGAAGAAGGAGAAGGAGAAGGAGAAGGAGAAGGAGAAGGAGAAGGAGAAGGAGAAGAAGAAGAAGAAGAAGAAGAAGAAGAAGAAGAAGAAGAAGAAG
>BLBF01000006.1:6689117-6701255 GCA_015471245.1 Laticauda colubrina | reverse complement strand
TCTCTCTCTCTCTCTCTCTCTATCTATCTATCTCTCTATCTCTCTCTATCTATCTATCATCTATTGTATTATAAATATCTTAGAGCAGATCGCAAAAGGTGAGATCACATGATCTTGAGACAATGGTTATGAAACATGAGTCAGTTGCCAAGCATCTGAATTTTGATCACATGATGATCATGGGGATTCTGCACAGGTCAAAACTGTGAAAAGTGGGCATAAGTTACTTTTTTTCAGTGCCGTTGTAAGTTTGAATGGTCACTCCCTTCTCTTTACAGAACACCAGCCAGCCTTTGCTGTCAGGCTGAGCTAAGCTAGTACTTTTCTGTCCAACATTCATTTCCTCTACAAAGGATCTCTTGTGCAGAATTATTTCCCTCTCTCTCTCTCATCCTGTGAGCATCCCTTTCTGTGATGATCCGGGGCAAGGCACAAAGGCAACACAGTCAGATAATCAGTAGGAGTCCCTTTATTAGTTCCAACTTTGCGCCAATGTCCTGGTTACCTTCTGGCTGGAGAAAAACTCTCCCAGGAACAGTCTATGGCTACAGAGAATCAAGTCCAAAATGTGATCAACAAAAACTGTAACTATAAGTCCAATCAAGGCAAAATGGTAATTAGTAATTAGAGGTAGTTAGTTCAGCAGGACAGGAGGAAGAATTTCAGATGTGAAGGCACAGCAATAACTCAACACGGTTGGGAAGACACCAGGAAGAGATAAGCAAAATCAACACAAGATAAACTCAAGTTTGCTCCCAGCAGCTGCTGTATGCAGCATGCATCTCTTTTAAACTCTCTTCCCAGGTGTGGCTAATGAAGGGAATCAGGGCCCTTTCCTCCCCTGTAAGCCATGCAACCCACATTTCTCTCTTCTTTCTCTGCGTGCCCTAGGATGAAGAGGGGGTGGGCCTGAGTCTTCCTCTGAACTCCCTCTCCCTTGTTCTACTTTTTTCCTGCTCTGCCCAGCCAGACTTCACCCTTCCCCAGTTTCCTCCACAGCCAACGGAGCCACACTCCCACTCCCTGTCAGGTGTTCATCTTTCTCCTCAGATTCAGACTCCGACATGGGCATGGCACCTTTCTGCCTGAAAAGGTGCAGCTCAAGGAATTAATTGTCTGCTACTTCAGTGATGGTGAGGTTGTCTGTCTCTCTGCTCCTCTAGGTGTTAAAGCTTTATTTAGCAATGCAAATCTTCCCATCTAAAGGAAAGCAAAATAATATGAAGATGTTTTTGATGGCCTCCAAAAAGGCAGCTCTTTGAAAGCCTCCCATAGAAACCAAGCAAACAAAAGGCAGAAGTGTTTGAGGATGCCATGTTTATCACTCAAAACGCTAATGCCATGGTGATCAAAAGAAATACATTTTCCAGAGGACGCCGGGCAGAGGCATTAGGTCTGAAAGGAGCCGCTACAAAAACAGATCACCCTGGAATACTATTTTCATACATTAGAAGCTTCTGCCTGACTCTAATACAATATTCATCCGTTGCATTAAAAAAAAAACCCACCAAGGACCTCGTTGTGAATCAATTTTGCCAGATGAGAACAGATAAAGGGATTAAGTTCTTGCCTTCAAAAACAGTCATGCAGGGACAAACAAAGCACAACTATTGTAGGCTCTTTAATTTTTATCACAACAAAAAAATCATCCATGGAAAAGGAAGAATAAAGAGTTTGGTTTTGAAAAACACACAATCTTTTTCAAAACAGAAGTCAGTCTATTATATCATCGTTGTAGCATTATTAACATTCTCTACTTTAGTCCCTGGTCATCGTCATCTTCTTCTTCTCCTCCTCCTCCTCCTCTTCTTCTCCTCCCTCCCCTTCCTCCTCCCTCCTTTTCCTTCACATCTCCTCCTCCTCCTCCAATTCTTATTCAAAGGATTTCAATATAATTTCCTTTCCATTAAATTCATTCAGAAGCACAAATTAAAGAGCAATTTTTCTTTTCTTTTAAATTTTCTGCAAGACCAGGAGCCTGGGGGAACACTTTACTCCACATCTTTTTCTTTTCATGTACATGGAAAGCTTCTGCACCAGAGAAAATTTCCTTTGTGTGTCATATTTGACCAAATACAGTATTCAATTCAATTCAACTCTTACTTGGTCACAATAGCACTGAAAAAAATCAAAGACAAAATCAAAATCTCCTTCAGAGACAATTTGGTACAGTAGTGAAGGTATCAGGTTAGAAACTGGGAAATTGAGAGTTCTAGTCTTGCTTTGGGCACAAAGCCAACTGTGCAGCTTGGGCCAGCCATCCTCTCTCTCTCAGCCCTAGGAAGCAAAGTAAGGATAAAGCACTTCTGTAAAACTTTGCTAAGAAAACTGCAGAGACTTGTCAAGGCAATCACTAGGAATCCACACTGATTTGAAGGCATCAAAATATTCTTTCAGGTTCACCACGATTGCTGAAGACCTAATGCACACAATGAATCTGCTTCTTTGGCAACAATAGGAAAGTGGTTCGGCACTGACTTCCAATATACATATTTGATTTAATTAATGATATGTCATCAGGTTGGGTTGATTTTAGCAAAAGACTCTAGACAGAGAAGGGCAACAAAGATGGTTAGGGGACCAGAGGCTAAAACATATGAAGAATGGTTGCAGGAACTGTGTACATCTAGTCCAATAAAAAGAAGGTCCTTCCAATTCTGTTATTCTATTGTTTGTCAGTGTTCCAATTAACCAATCTCCAAACCAATAAACTCCAAGACAAATAATTCCTCAAAGTTCTGTTTTATTAGAATTGTCACATTGGCACATCTGGGAAAACCCAAGTCTGAGAGTTCCGGGCTTTCCCTTCCCAAAAGAGAAATCAAAGATCCAACATCAGTCCATCACATGGTCCAATCACATCTTTGTTCCAACTGGAGATGCCCTCCCAGTCACTCTCCTCTAGGTGCAGGGCAACATGTCCTTGATGCTCTGAGAAAGAATTTTGTTGTGTCTAATTTTCTATCTCACTATGAAATCCCCACTCTAAAATTCCCAGGCACTGAATGTGGCAGCCCCAAAGCTTCTAAGAAAAAAAAAGAAAAAAAAAAGGCTTCCAAGGCTGACATTGCTATTCTGTTGTTATTCCATTATTCTGATGGTGATAATGTTCTTAAAGTTTGACTATTAGGGGCTAGCTTTAAATGGCTGGATTTTATGATGCATGGCCTGAACTGTAAACAGCTTAGAGCTGTCTGTGATTGAAGCAGCCTAACATCACATACTACAGAAGACAATAAAGTCACAAGGGAAAGCACAGAAACAAAGGGAAGATAATTTCTTCAAGACTTTCTTTTGTACCAACCTCTTGTTTCCTAAGCCAGTATATCTACATTGGATTAAAGGTCTCAGGGTGACTCAGTTACCCTGTAGACTTGCTTAGAAGACAAAAAAATGAATTATTCCATAAAGACCTGCAAAACCTCTGCTAATAACAGAGTTGGAAGGGACCTTGGAGGTCTTCTAGTCCAACCCCCCTTCTAGTCAAGTGGGTGTTGGAAGAAATAGCCTTTTGGGTTCAGTTCCAAGTGGGGAAAAAGACACTGGATTCATGGAGGTTGCTTGGAAAGATGGTTTAATGGTGGACAGGATCACATGCCTTGGAGCTCGTGGGTGAAGAGAAAGCGAAGAGATGCTGAGAGCCCTTTGGATTTATGCCCTCTGTTGGGATTTGAATTTGAGCTTGTGTTCTGATTGGTTATCAGACTCCCATGGGGCCATGCAGGGACAGCTCTGTCGGCTGTTCTGAGTCCCAGGCTTGATTGAGCCTTGCTGGATGATGATGTAATGAAAGCATTTTGGGAAATTCCTATTATGGCTCTATCTGGAGGAGGTAGATCTTTGTTATGTAGAATAGACAGGCCCAGGCCTTAATGACCCATTAGCAAAGGCAGGGGGGCTGAGTTTCTGCCTCTCTGAGTTTCTACTTCTCTTTTAGGGAACATATGCTGTCTTTTTAGTATATCCCAAAATACAGTATTTCATTTTCCCAGGAAAAGGGTGGGTTTTAACTTCCAACATGGGATACCTTATATCATTTCAGACAAATCATTCTCCAATCTCTTCTTAAAATCCTACAGGGTTGGACACTCACAGCTTCTGGAGGCAAGTTGTTCCATGGATTAATTGTTCTCACTGTCAAGAAATCCATGTAGGTTTATAAGTTCTGACCATGTTCTGTTCAAGGCCACGAGAACACACATACTGGAGGGAGTTAGATGTGTTTATTGTTACAACTAACCCCAGTCATCCCCCAACCTCTCCCCCACCTGCATGTAAAAATCCTTAGAGCTAGTCTGTTTTGACCTAGGCTTCACACAAATCACAAAGCAGACTCCTCGATCCTGACAAAAACCTTTTTTATTAGGCTCATGTAAATTCCTATCATTCACATCCAGCAAAATCCAGGCCAACAGTCTTTCAAGAGTGATATACAACCAACAATTTATCAGGCTTGGAGAGTTGCCAGGCTGATATTTTTCAGATGCCACACTGTAGCAGACAATATTTGGAAAGAGTGCAGGAACAGATCTTCACCCCAGTGAACTCATTGTCTTCTGCAAAACCCCATTCCCCTTTCACTCCTCTTTTATTTCCTATAAAAGGGGCCATTCACTGTCCATCTGTGGCTTTACTCCCAAGGCAACCCTTGTTCCTTGGTTGTTCCCTTCTTCTGGCAGCTCTGCACATGCACATACTGGGAACAGGCTCCAGCTGTTCTTCTGCCTCACTGGTGTCCGTCTCCGAAAGCAGATGATAACTGTCAGACGGCTCTGGCCCCATCTCTATCTCCAATGTAGAGCCCTTGTCAGAGTCTTCCCCAGACTCCAGGACTGGCTCATGTTTCTCCCCAACCTCCTCACTGTCTAAGTATGCCGCCAGTTTCACTCCAGCGGGCCACAACAAAATCAGCAAAATGCTGAATAATATCCAAAGAGAAGCAAAACCAAGTATTTTTCAGTGCAATGAAGTAAAATTGGTTTGAATCTAATAATGGACAAAAAGAAACAATAACCAGAAACAAAACAAATAAATAAATGACAATATAAGCAAAAAAACAAACAAAAGAAACACCAAATACAGAACTGGAGAAAACAGAAAGGGGGAAGAGAGGAAGGATAAAACACATTAAACTATCCACAGAGGAATTCAGCTCTTTAAAAACAAAACAGATCTCCACCACAAAACCTTCTACTGACCTCATTTTCCATAATGTTGATAAAAAGACAGTTCATATGTTTAAAAGGGTAGAGATGCTGTTGCTGCAGCCCTTTACCATTCAGTCCAAAATGATGTTGCGTCTTGCTTATCGAAGAATAGAGTTGGATAAAGCTTATGTTCCAATTACGACTAAACTATATATTTTTTGAGCGTCAATTTTGGGGTCAGGGAAGAAACTAGGCATTTTTAAAACCCTCACAGCCAATTCCTGAAAATAGTTCTCTTTGAATGGCCTGCAAAACGGTAATTTGTTTTGAGTGCTTTTAAAAGAAAACACAACAAAACAACTCACTCACGTTTATTTTAGATTTTTCAGATAGAGAAAGAAAAGGAAGCCAACACACCAACTCTTTTTCTATTCCAAAAATAAGGTATTGCTTTTAGTGAGTAGGTGAGTATGCCACTTACCTTTCAAACAGAAGCAGGGTTATGTCTAGCATCATTATTCCAAATTGCTATTATGTGCTCAGATTCAGTCATCCTACTTGACCAGGTTTGGAAAGAGCATTTTTTACAAGTGAGCTGACTTATCTCAGACACTGCTGTCCTTAAGACCAGCACTGGACTCTTTCCAGTATTCTTTCTATCCTGTTAAAAAGCCACTATTGATGATGCTTACAATGCAAAACTGAAAGTCTGTAGAGATTCTCCATCATCCAGGTCATGATTTTCCCAAAGGTGCTTTTTCAGGAGGCAATTGGACTTGAAGATATTTCACTTCTCATCCAGGAAGCTTCTTCAGCTCTGATTGGATGGTGGGGAATGGAAGGATTTATATTCCTTGCAGACAGTTGGTTATTTGCATCCTTTCTGAGGGTCATTGAGATCACTTGGAAGTTTATCTGTGTTTTCAGGGTAACCTTATTAGTGCTCCTGTAGTCTCCTGTAGTAACCTTATTCGTGCTTATTAGGTAACCTTATTAGTGCTTCCTGTAGTCTCCATTTTTCCTCCCTCTGGAAATCCATTCCTACACCCATACCATTCAAAGAGTCTTCATCCCAAATTGTATTGCTAAAAGTGTTTTTGAATGAGAAACAAAACGTCTTCAAAAGAAAAAAACAAGAAAGTCCAGGTGCCTCCTGTAAAAAAGCACCTTTGGAACAACCATGATCTGGATGACTGAGAATTTCTAAAGACCTTTAACTATATAATTTGGGATGGACACCCTTTGAATGGTGTGAGAGTAGGAATGGATTTCTACTGAAATGGGAAGGAAATGCAGACTACATGAACTATTTGCACCACTCAAGTAACCCTGAGAACACAGATAAACCTCAAAGTGCTTCAACAACTCTCTAAAAGGATGCAAATGACCAGTTGTCTGCAAGGAATATAAATCCTTCCATTAGAGGTGGTATTCAGCAGGTTCTGACCAATTCTGGAGAACTGGAAGTGGAAATTTTGAGTAGTTCGGAGAACTGCCAAATACCATCTCTGACTGGAATATCCTTCCCCTGCCCCGCCCACCAAGCCCAACCCACAGAACCGGTAGTAAAAAAAATTGAATCCCACCACTGCCTTCCATGCCCCACTATTCTGTCAGAGCTAAAGAAGCTTCTTGGATGAGAAGTGAAATGTCTTCAAAAGTAAAAACAAGAAAGTCCAGTTGCCACCTGAAAAAGCACCTTTGGGATGATGCAAAGCCCTTTTTATTTGACCAGAGGGTTTTGATAATTTGGCAACCCCAATATATATACATAAAAAGATGTTGAGACTCTGGAAAGAAGAGCAAGAAGAATAATTAGCGGGCTGGAAACTAAAACATACAAAAATGGTTGCAGGGATTGGGTATTTCTAGTTTGATGAAAAGAAGGAGTAGGGGAGACATGATAGCAGTGTTCCAATGTTTGAGGGGCTTCTACAAAGATGAGGGGGATCAAACTATTTTCCAAGGCACCGAAAGGCAAGACAAAAAAATTACACTTGGAAAGCAAACAAGAAGCAACCTAGAACCAAGGAGACATTTCTTTACGGTGAGAGCAAACAACAAAATATAACAGCTTGCCTCCAAAAGCTGTGAGTGCTCATCCAGTTTGGGATCAATTGTGGTTGTAAGTTGAGGATTGCTTGTACCTACTATCAGATTACTCAGCTGCATCCCCTGAAGTTATCTTCTTTTTACACTTCAAGGTGAGTTGTGGTAAAACTTTCCCAAATTGGTTTTACATTGCTTCATTGCATTCAGGTGCCACGGAAATGGTGGTGGGGTGGTAGTAACCTGTGCTGTCCAATTCATTGAGTCCACCCAGCTCTTCACCCTGAATGTTATTGCAACTCCTTTACAAATAAATTTCCCCTCCTCTTGGCAGAAACATGCTTGCAAAACACCCCTCTCAGAGACAGAGTTGCTACTTCCAGAGAAGCAAAGAAGAAGCTTTGTTTCCTCATAGCTGAAGAAAGAGCCGACCTCAGCTAACAATTTTTCACAAATTTGCTAGACCGGATGCTCTTATTGGCAAAAATTGTTCCATGAAAAGAAGGAGGAGAAAATGATGATGATGATGATGATGATAATAATAATAATAATAATAATAATAATAATAATAATAACAACAACAACAACAACAACAACAACAAAAATAACAACAACAACAACAACAACAATAATAATAATAATAATGATAATAATAATAATAATAATAATAACAACAACAACAACAACAATAATAATAATAATAATAATAATAATAATAACAACAACAACAACAACAACAACAACAACAACCATGTGTGGCCCAACAAGGCAGACAGCTTTTTGGGGGAGAAAGACAATAGGGAGGAATGACATGTTGATGTGATCTCTGTTCTGACCTAGGCTTTCCCAACAGCACAAAGACGACTCCTCATCCTGATAAACCCCTTTTATTTTATTTAACTCCTCTCCAGAAAAGTCCCAGCCAACAGTCTTTCAAGATAGTTCACAATTTCGGACCTTTATCAGGCTTGGAGAGTTGCCAGGCCGATATCTTTCAGGTACCGCACTGTAGCAGACAATACTTGGAAAGAATGTAGGAGCAGACCTTTACCCAAATGAACTAATTGTCTCCTGCAAAACCCCACTCCCCTTTTGTGCCTCTTTTATTCCTTCTGGGAGGGGCCATTCACCGTCCAACTTTGGCTTTACTCCCAAGTTGACCCTTGTTCCTTAGCTGTTCCCTTCCTCTGGTAGCTGTGCACCTGCACACACTGGCAACAGGCTCCAGCTGTTCTTCTGCCTCACTGATGTCCAACTCCAAAGGCAGCTGATAACTTTCAGACAAATTGGCCTCATCTCTACCTCCAATGCAGAGCACTCGTCAGAGCCTTCCCCAGACCCCAGGACTGGCCCATGTTCCTCCCCAACCTCCTTGCTGTCTGAATCTGCTGCCAGCTCCACTGGCAGGCCACAACAATCTCCTTATCACACAGATGTGCAATATGCTGGTGTTGGAGGAAATATCCATATGGGTTCAGTTCCAAATGGGGAGAAAGACACTGGAAACATGGAGGCTGATTGGAAAGATGGTTTAATGGAGCAGAACCATCAAGCACATGGTTCTCTGGTGCAGTTGACCACATGGAGTTGAGAGAGAGAGGCCCTGCCCTTGAGCTTCCTGTTCCTGTGCAAGAATATGTATTATATTGGTTGTTGTAGGGGTCACTGCTAACTTTGTAGGCTTGGTTGAACTTTGAGTCCCAGGCTTGGTTGAACTTTTCTGGGTGATGCAATGAAAGAGCTTGTGTTCTGAAAGGTTGAGCAATTCCTATTGTGTCTTAACTGGTTTGGATCCCATCATTCTGGAGCTGAAGGTCTTTTGTCTTATAGATAGGGAGGCCCAGTCCTGCTGGGGCTATTAAGAAAGGTGGGAATGATTAAAAGTATAGTCAGAAAAAGATTTTTTTATTTTATTTTTTTAGTAATATTAGAATATGGATTGACAATATGAGTGGTTATGCAATATAATTGTAATTGACACTATAAAATGAATGCACAAAACTGATGAACCAACCGATACACCGGAAGTATATATGAGAGTAGATGTTTTTAATGTTTCGTATGTTTGTCTGTTTGTAGAAAATTAATAAAAATTTATAAAAAAAAAAAAAAAGAAAGGTGAGACTGCTTTCCAAGAGCATGTTTCTCCTTCAGGGAACTATAATATTCTGCCTTTTTTAATATTTCCCAAAATATTTCATTCTACTAGGAGAGGGGTGGAGGCTAACTTTGTACACTGGGTACACAATCTGCCAAAAAAACAAACAAACCCACTTCAGTCCTAGGATGTATTAACAGAGAGATAAAATCAAGGACACATGAAGTGTTAGTACCACTTTTTAAAGCCTTGGTAAGGCTTTAATATTGCATCCAGTTTTGGTCATCACAACATGAAAAAGAGGTTGAGGCTCTGGAAAGATTGCAGAGAAGAGCAAAAGGGGGGACTGGAGACAAAAACATATGAAGAATGATGCAGGAATTGGGTGTATCTAGACTAGTGAAAAAAGGACTAGGAGAGACATGACAGCTGTGTTCCAACATCTAAGGGACTGCCCCCCCCCAAAAAAAGGGGGTCAACCTATTCTTCACCAGAAGGCTGGACCAGAAGTGATGGATGGAAATTAATTAAAGAGTGAACCAACCTAGAACTAAGGAGAAATTTCCTAACAGTGAGAACAATTAATCAGTGGGACAGCTTGCCTTCAGATATTGTGGATGCTCCATCACTCCAGGTTTTTAAGAGATTGAAGAAGAACTTGTCAGAAATGGTATAGTGTCTCCTGCTTGAGCAAGGGATTGGATTAAAAGACTTTCAAAGCAGTGGTGGGATTCATTTTTTTTCCTACTAGTTCTGTGGGCATGGCTAGGTGTGCATGGCCATGTGATTGGGTGGGCATGGCTTCTTTTTTTTTTGCAGCATCACCCCCACACCATCCCTTCCTGGCCTCAGGAGAGCCTCGGGGGGGGGGGTGATTTTGCTCCCAGAAAGCTTCCCTAGAGCCCAGGAAGGCAAATAATGGAGGGGGGATGCATCCCCTCCCTCCATTTTTTGCCTTCCTGGGCCTCAGGGAAGTCTCCTGGATGAATCAGTAAGAAGCGAGGGGAGGTAAAAAAAAAATACCTTAAGGAGTGACTGGGCAGGTGAGCATCAGGCGGACGAGATGAGCAAACATCGGGCATCGGGTGGGCAGGGCAAGCAAGTGAGCGGTGACCAGGCGACTGGGTTGTGGGTGTGGTCAGCCAGAAATTACTACAGGATCAGCGGCCCATGCCAAATCCTTGCTACCGGTTCATATGAACCGGTGTGAACCGGCTGAATACCACCACTACTTCCAAGGTCCCCGGCTCTATTATTTAAAAGAGGACCAGAGGCAAGAGAGTTTGTAACACAGTCATGTCTTCTCCCCCTCACCAATAAATCACCCCACCCTCTATTTTTACTCTCAGAGACATGTGTGGTGACTTTGGGCATGCATCTATGCACACAGATATATTTCTAGCAATGGAGCAAGCTCTTTCTCGAGGCTGATGGTTTAAGAAAGATAGAGAAAAATAATGCATGGAGTTCATCATCGGGGAAAGAGTGATGCTTTTGTTTTTGTTCTCATCTCGGTGATAAGATGTACTTTTAAGGTGGAAATGGTAGAAGATAAGAAATGGTGGAAGATAAGAATTCACAGAAAAATGGAAAAAAAACTTAGATTTGGGTGTCCTCTTTGCAAGGTCTTTTCCCTGATAAATAAGACAACACCTACAGAAGGTGAGCAAATCAGTGAGACTGATGTGCCTTCTGAATGTTTCAGAGCTATGTTTTCAGAAGGAATGATTTATAGGGTCAGATTCTCTCTATTATCAATTACCCAGTTTTTCCCCCTCTTACGCTTACAGATTAACCGAGTTGGAAACAGTGGTAGTATTCAGCAGGTTCTGACCAGTTCTGGAGAACCAGTAGTGGAAATATTAAGTAGTTTGGAGAACCGGCAGATGCCACCTCTGACTGGCCCTGCCCCCATCTATTCTCTGCCTCCCGAGACCCAGCTGATCGGCTGGGTCTTTTTTGGTTGCTCTGCACAGGAGAACGGAGCTGGAAAGCAGGTTAGTTGGGTGGGGAGGGAATGGGGATTTTGCAGTATTCTTCCCTGCTCCATCCCCCAAGTCACGCCCACAGAACCGTTAGTAAAATTGTTTGAATCCCACCACTGGTTGGAAGGAACCTTGTAGGTCATCTTGTCCAACCCCCTGCTCAAGCAGGAGACCCTACATCATTTCTGACAAATGGCAGTCCAGTTTCTTCTTGAAAGCCTCCAGTGATGAAGCTCCCACAACTTCTGAAGGAAAGTCGTTCCATGGGTTGATTGTTCTCATTGTCAGACAATTTCTCCTTATTTCCAGGTTGAATTTTGCCTTGTTCATTTTCCATCCATAATTCTTTCTCTGGCCTTCGGGTGCCTTGGAAAACAGCTTGACTCCCCTTTTCTCTGTGGCAGCCCCTCAAATATTGGAAATCTGCTATCATGTCTCCCCTCTCCTTCTCTTCACTAGACTAGCCATGCCCAGTTCCTGCAACCATTCAACATATGTTTTAGTCTCCAGTCCCCTAATCAGTGGTATGATTCAACTGACTTATATTTATGGTTGCAGTGTCCTAGGGTCATGTGATCCCACTTTGTGACCTGATAAGCAAGTCAATGAGGAAGTCAGATTCATTTTTACAACTGTATTACTAACAATTGCACCAATTCACTGAACAACCATGACAAGAAATTCACAAAAAGGCAGTCAGTAAAATGAGGATCCAAATTGTTGGGGGCAATAGGTTGACTTTGTAAACTACTTAGAGAGGATTGTAAAGAAGTAGGAAGCCATATATAAGTCTAAGTGCTATCGCGAAGGAAGGAAGGAAGGAAGGAAGGAAGGAAGGAAGGAAGGAAGGAAGGAAGGA
>BLBF01000006.1:6665956-6681472 GCA_015471245.1 Laticauda colubrina | reverse complement strand
AGAAGAAGAAGAAGAAGAAGAAGAAGAAGAAGAAGAAGAAGAAGAAGAAGAAGAAGAAGAAGAAGAAGAAGGCATCATAGAATCCAAATGTCATTAAGGGAGAGGATAACTTAAAAAAATACAGGTGGAGAAACAAGACTGGGGAAACCTTCAGCATCCAGCTTCTGCAATTGTAGGTAGTCCTTGAGTTACAACTGCAATTGAGCTTGGTTCAGTTGTTAATTGTAACAGTCAAATAGTGGTTCACCACATAATGGGAGCCAATTTTACAACCTTTTCTGCAACCATGGTGAAGCAAGCCTCATGGTTGTTAAGAGAACCTGTTTTGTTCACAAGAGGTCAGCTTTTGCTGAAAATCAGAGGTAAATTGGGTTTCCAGCAAGATTGTTGCACACTGTGGTCATCTGACTGTAAGATTTTTCAAATGATCATAAATGTGGGTGCCCAAAATACAGTCACGTGACTTGAGTGGGTGGGGTCAGAGCTTTGAAACCAGGCCATAAGTCTCTTTTGAGGAGTCCCTTGTATCTTCAAACAGTCGCGATGTAGCCATAATCAGGCTGCACCAACAGAAGGATAGAATCAAGATCACGTGAAGTGTTAAGCCCCTGTCATACTGCACCAACGGATGGAAAGAGGATGTAAAACGGAGAGAAACACTTGCCATCCGTTGGTTAACGCGATGCTTCCGTTCTGGACTCACTGCCTCCGTTTTGCTTCCCCTCTATCCATCCAGCATCCGTCTATTGACATTTCATCCTCTCAGAAGGTTTTGAGCTGCTCAAAACTTTTGAGCGGAAAATGTATCCAATGCATCCATTCTGCATCCGCTAGGCATACGGGGGACATCCGTTCTGCATCCATTACGCATCTGCTGTATCCGCTAGGCATCCGCTGTGCATCCGCGCAACTCAAATCTGTTCCAGCAGTAAATGGATGCAGGGAGGAAGCGGAACGGACGTGCAGCGTTAGTAGCACGGACGGAGAAAGGATGAAAGCGGATGCAAATCGCATCTGCATCATCCGCTACACATCCGCTCTACATCCGCTCTGCATCCTCTACGCATCCTCTACACATCCGCTCTGCATCCGCTCTGCATCCGCTCTGCATCCGCTTCCATCCGCTTCCATCCACTAGGCTTCCGTTCCGCATCCGCTTTCCATCCGCTCTGCGTCCTCCCCTCGTCCGTTCCTTTCCGTGTTATCCGCTCTGCTTATGCAAATTTTTGCCCCTTTTGGAAGCGGATAACAACGGATGGAACATTTTTCTCGTCCGCTGTGTCCTTTTTACAAACGTTTTGCATCCGGTGGGCAGTGTGACAGGGCCTTTAATACCACTTTATAAGGCCTTGGTAAGGCCACACTTGGAATACTGCATCTGATTTTGGTTGCCATGATACAAAAAAGCTGTTGAGACTCTAGAAAGAGTGCAGAGAAAAGCAAGAAAGATGATTAGGGAACTGGAGGCTAAAACATACAAAGAATGGTTGCAGGAATTGGGTATGTCTAGTTTAGGGACAAGAAGGACTAGGGGGTGGCATGACAGTGGTGTTCCAATATCTCATGAGCTGCCACAAAAAAGAGGGAGTCAAGTTATTCTCCAAAGCACTTGAAGGCAGGACAAGGAGCAATGAATGGAAATTAACCAAGGAGAGAAGCAACTGAGAACTAAAGACAAATTTCTTGACAGTTAGAACAATTAATCAGTGGAACAACTTGCTTCCAGAAGTTGTGAGTGCTCCAACACTGGAGGTTTTAAAGAAGAGATTGGATAACCATTTGTCTGAAATGGTATAGAGTTTCCTGCCTAAGCAAGGGGTTGGACTGGAAGACCTCCAAGATCCCTTCCAACTCTGTTATTCTATTCTATTCTAAATTTGAGGACTTCTTGTTTGGTACTTGACCGGGTGAGTATGAGATGGAGAATTCCAATTGAGGTCACCTCAAATGTTTTCCTTACAGTCTTTGAATGACATCTGGAAACACCTCAGAATTTCTTCACGATTACCCATTTCAAAGAACATTTGGGCCCCAGATCCAATCATTCTCTCCCTGGTGTTTATTGTCCTGAATCTATGATTCGAGTCCTGTACTCCTGTCAGCATCCCATATTTGACTTTTCTAAAGATACTGTTGACTTTACTGCCCCTTCAACCTTCAAAGCAAGGATATCTGAATGTCACCAGAGACAAGCTGTGTGTTTAACCTAGGAGATGTGTTTTCTTTTCTTTTTTCTTTTCTTTTTATCCTGGAACATAATAATTTACCTTTGAAAGTATTAGAATGGCATTAAATACCCCTCATTTTTACCTGATTTCTATGAGGACATCAGGTTTTTCCAAGACTCTCTTATGAACAAGTATTTTTCGAAAAATCTGTGGCTCGCCTATTGGTGATGAATAATGAAGAGGCCTAATCTTGAAAAAAGCAGTAATTTGCATTTATGACAGTTGCCAGCTGATGAAGGCTGGTGAATTAGAATCAGCACCTAAAGAACACACACAATCTCTCTCACACACACATACATACACGTTTGACAAAATGTAACTCGGCCGAAGAATGATTTCACAAGCTCTTTGTACTTTGAATTTTACAGCTGAAAGACTGGTATTTTGAACTAGGATTGAATGGTGTTGTTGTTGTTGTTGTTTTAAAAAACAACAACAAGCCAGTTCTTTCATTTGGATTAATATTTTCACCTGGTTCTTTAGAAGGGGTTACAACAGGCCTGTTTCTGGACTTCTGGATGGCCCATTTTCCCCCTCCCCAGAGCATCCACGCAGACCCTGGAGTTACCTGTATTGAAAATGGGCTGCATGGTAACTCCTGAGAGGGGCAGGGCGGGGTGGGTGTGGCCAGCAAATCAGTTCAAATACTGGTTTGGTGAACCAGATGCAAATTTAACATCCGGTTTGCTCAAACTGGTCCAAACTGGTAGAATCCTATCTCGGTATACAGCCAACCATCTCACAAAAAGGGGTGGCTTACAAATGTTAGTACCAATTAAAATTATTAAAAAAAAAAAAAAACATAAATAAAAACCAAAAATTAAAAAAAAGTGACACACACAAAAGAATCCCAAAAATAAAGAAAGGACCATCATTATTTAATTTCATATGCAGGTAGTTGGAGAACATATAGTCCATGGGTCATGGTGTCAAACTCGACCACGTCATGTGATGTATCATGACATATCTTTTTTTTTTTTTTTTTGCCTTTGCATAGATGGGGTGGGTGTGGCCTGTGCATGAGGCATCCTACCTGTGAGTCGCCAGTTTGACAGGCCTGATCAAAGGTGAGAAATGAGAGCTCTTTTATGACTGGTGGACTTCAACTCCCATACTGGCTCAGGAATTCTGGGAGTTGAAGTCCACCAGTCATAAAATGGCCATGGTTCTTCACTTCTGTTCTAATCCAACCCTCTGCTCAGGCAAGAAACCCTATACCATTTCAGACAAATGGCTGTCCAATCTCTTCTCCAGATCTTCTATACTGAGGAGAAAAAGCATCATGCTGTATTTTTCTCTTCTGCTCTTCTGTGAAATTTCCTCTGGATTGACCCAACCAATCCATTCAGCGGTTTTCTCTGGATATGGCCCTTTATTTATCAGTGTAATGCTGCACTGTCATGATTTAGATATATTTGCCGGTGCTACTCTTTGCTGAAATAAGAAATCTTCACTGCCATGTTTTTTTAGCATAACATAGGAGACATCCGAGATTCCTTCCAGCCTTACAATTCTGGGCCTGGCTCGTCTAATGAAGAGAAAGACCAGGGGAGGCAGGAATAGCAGTCTTTAAATATTTGAGGGGCTGCCATAGAGAAGAGGAAGAGGTCAAGCTATTTACCAAGGAACCTGAAGGCCAGACAAGGAATAATGAGTGGAAACTGATCAAACTGATCAAAGAGAGATTCAAATTAGAAATAAGGAGAAATTTTCTGGCAGAACAACCAACCAATGGAACAGAAGTTGCCCTTGGAAGTTGTGGAACCTTCATCATTGGAAGCTTTAAAGAAGAGATTAGACTGCCATCTGTCAAAAATAGTGTAGGGTCTCCTGCTTGGGTGGGTAGGAGTTGGACTAAATGACCTCCAAGGTCCCTTCCAACTCTGTTAATCTATGTATCTATCTATCTATTTATTTATTTATCTATTTTGATTTGTCAATCACTTACAGGATAAAAGGTATAAATGTATATATAGTTTTGAATACATGAAATGGGTACATATAAGAAAAATAAAGTAAACAATAGGACAGGGACGGTAGGCACATTGGTGCGCTTATGCACGCCCTCTACAGACCTCTTAGGAAAGGGATGAGATCAATAGTAGACAATCTAAGGTTAAAGTTTTTGGGGTTTGGGGAAGAAACCACAAAGTCAGGTAGAGTATTCCAGACATTGACCACTCTGTTGCTGAAGTTGTATTTCCCGCAATCAAGTTTTGTGTGGTTAACCTTGAGTGTGTATCTATTGTGTGCTCTTGTGTTGTTATGGTTGAAGCTGATGTATTCATTGACAGGTAAGTCATTGCAATGTATGATTTTATATACTACACTTAGATTGGACCGAAGATGGCGTACTTCAAGGTTTTCTAGAGGTCTACAATTTCAAATCTGGTGGCATAAGGTATTCTACATATTCTATGTTTATGTATATGTGACAGATTCATCTTAGGATCAGCCAGCCACTGCAGTTCCTCCATCAAATTTCTCCTCCCAGTTCTTCTTCCAAGAATTCTTTCTCTTTCTAGTCTTTAAACTCCACTCGTAATGCCAACCTTTCAGCTTTCCTTCTCCAATGAAAACATCTCCCTATAGAAACTGAACTCACTTCTGATCTCTGTTTCTCTTATCAGCCAGCTAGCACAAAGCATGGGTGTCTGGATGGTTACTGAATACAGCCAGCAGACTGTAACACTGAAGCTTTCTCGCCATCTAATAATTGTCTAGATTTTTGCAACCCAGATAAGATAGCTTCATTGTAATGAACCCCAGCTTGTCAGATGCTCATTGAACAGGAGCAATGAATCTTGGAAGACCCCTGCATTGCTCATTTTTCTTGAATGGGGAAGTGCCACCCAGTTCAAGGTCACAGATATCACAGAATAAGACAGTTAACACACCTTTTCAAGCAGGGGAGACTCTATGCCACTTCAGACATCATTGTCAAATCTCTTCTTAAAAACCTCCAGTTTTGGAGCATTCACAACTTCTGGAGGCAAGTCCTTCCACTAATTAATTGTTCTGACTATCAGAAAATTTTTCCTTAGTTCTAGGTTGCTTCTCTCCTTGATGAGTTTCCACCCATTGCTTCTTGTCCTGCCCTCAGGTGCTTTGGAGAATAGCTTGACTCCCTCTTTTTTATGGCAGCCCCTGAGATATTGGAAGACTCCTATCAAATCACGCCTACTCTTTCTTCTCATTAAACTAGACGTACCCAACAAGTAACTGTTCTTTATATGGTTTAGTCTTCATTTATTATTTATTTGATTTGTCAATTGCTTAAACAAGATGATAGGTATAGGTATAAACATGAGTATGAATACAGGAAATAGGTATGAATAAATGGGGACAATAGGACAGGGATGGTAGGTATGCTGCAGCACTTATGCACGCCCGTTACAGACCTCTTAGGAATGGGGTGAGGTCAATAGTGGATAGTTTGAGGTTAAAGGAGTAGGGGTTTGAGGATGTAACAACAGAGTCAGGTAGTATATTCCAGGCATTGACCACTCTGTTGCTGAATTCATACATTCTGCAATCAAGTTTGGAGTGGTTTACATTGAGTTTGTATCTGTTGTGTGCTCTTGTATTTCTCTTGTATTGTTGTGTCCTCCTAATCATCTTGGTTGCTCTTCTCTGTTCTAATCTCAACATCTTTTTTATATTATGAAGATCAACACTGGATGAAGTATTACAAATGTGGTCTTACCAGGGCATTGTAATATAATTAATGTATTATTATTTGTAAGATGGATGAATTCAGTTGCATTGGTTTGGAGAATAAGGCTGGGGGTTTTGAGGATTTATGGGAAGTTTGAATCGTTTACGGTATATATTTTATTGGTGGATGTGTTCATTGTTTATGCCCCCATTTTGCATATTAAGATAGGGAGGTGCATAGGGTTCTTAAGTCAGTGCAATTTAAAGTCAATATCAAAGGAAAAGAAGTACATAGAAAACTGGTTTTGGGAGAAAGTTAGCATTGGGGAGCCAAATGTTTGTCTCTGTTAGTTTTTGACTGAGAATAAGTCAATTCTCAACCAACAAAGCTGACTGCCTCTTACTTGACACAACTCCACCAGTTAAAGACCATAGCAGCTTCTTGTCTGTAATATGTTAAAGGTGGTTTAGAATAGAATAAAATTCTTTTATTGGCCAAGTGTGACTGGACACACAAGGAATTTGTTTTGGTGCAAATGCTCTCAGTATACATGAAAGAAAAGATACATTCATCAAGAGTAAAGAATTATAAGGTACAGCACTTAATAATAGTCATAGGGTACAATAAACAATCAAATCATACTACGAAACAGTCAGTATAAATCATAAAGATACAAGCGACAAAGTTACAGTCATACAGTGGAAGGGGATGGGTTATAAGGAGTGATGAGAAGATTAATAGTAATAGTAATGCAAATGTAAATAGTTGAACAGTGTTGAGGGAATTGTTTGTTTAGCAGAGGAATGGCTTTCGGGGAAAAAACTGTCTTTGTGTCTAGTTGTTCTGGTGTGCAGTGCTCTATAGTGTCGTTTTGACGTTAGGAGTTGAAACACTTTATGTCTGGGATGTGAGGGCTCTGTAAATATTTTCATAGTCTTCTTTTTGAGTTGTGCAGGATACAGGTCCTTGATGGAAGGCAGGTTGGTAGTAATTGTTTTTTTTCTGCAGTCCTAATTACCCTCTGGAGTCTGTGTCTGTCCTGTTGGGCTGCAGAACCAAACCAGACAGTTACAGAGGTGCAGATGACAGACTCCATCCTTCCTCTGTCGAGAACTGCATCAGCAGCTCCTTGGGCAGTTTGAACTTTCTGAGTTGGTGCAGAAACACCATTCTTTGTTGTGCTTTTTTGATGACATTTTTGATGTTAGGTGTCTATTTTAGCTCATGTGATATGATAGAACCTAAAAAATTGAAGGTCTCTACTGTTGATATCATGTTGTCTAATATTGTAAGAGGTGATAGTATGGGAGGGTTTCTTCTGAAGTCTCCCATCATTTCTACGGTTTTGAGTGTGTTCAGTTCCAGATTGTTCCAGTTACACCACGAGGCAAGTTGTACAACCTCCTGTCTGTATGCAGATTTGTCGTTATCTCAAATGAGACCAATCACTGTTGTGTCATCTGCAAACTTCAGTATTTTAACAGATGGATTTTTTTATTTCTCAACATTAGATTAGTTGAAGGAATCAGTATGCCTTGTGCATAAATATCAGGTACGGGTATGATGACCCCTCCCCCCAAGTTACAAACATGTACCATATGATAAACCTTTGTAAGGATGAAAGTTATTGTTTGGTGTCCTGGTGGAACAATTTTGACCTCCTTCTGTTCATCCCTCTTCCCTGTGCTGTTAGCTTTGATGCTATATGAAGCTAAGTTAGTTTATGGATTCTGCCAATGCTAAGTTAATGCCAAGTTAAATTAAATTAAGTAAGTGGGTATGAAATTCCATTCAGTAACTGGATTAGGGGTATTATGCGAATGTGATAAGAGTAGCACAAGGGAAGGGAAGGGAAGGAGAGCAGAGGAGAGGAGAAAAGAAAGGAAAGGAAGAAAAGAAAGGAAAAGAAAGGAAGGGGAAGAGAAAGGAGAGGAAAGGAGGAAAGAAAAATAAAGGAAAGGAAGAAAGAAAAAGAGGAGGGGAGAGGGAAGGAAGGGCAAGGGAAAGGATAGGAAAGGAAAGGAAGAAAGGAGAGGAGAGGAGAGGGAAGAAAGGGGAAGGGAAAAGGAAAAGGAAAGGGAAGACAGGAAAAGAAAGGATAGGAAAGGAAAGGAAGAAAGGAAAGGAGAGGAGAGGGAAGGGAAGGGAAGGGAAGGAAAGGAAATGGAAGGGAAAGGAAAAGGAAAAGGAAAAGAAAAAAGAGAGGAAAGGAAAGGAAGGGAAAAGGGGAGGGAAAGGAGAGGAAAGCAGAGGAGATGAGAGGAAAGGGAAGGGAAGGGAAGGAAGGCAGGTGAAAGAAGAGTTCTGTACAATTACAGATAAAATAAAGCAACCATATTAGGCTGCCTATGAATATGTGCATGTGTACACCCAAAGATGCCACACATTCACACCCACATACACGCACACACACACACACTCCCCCACCCAGCAGTATGATACCTATCAGGACTCTTGCTTCTTCAATGGCCCTCATACAATAACATTATATTTTGTTACACATGACCTCACATTTTAGAAAACGGATAAGCCCAAACCAGAGACATCCCAAAGAGAGAAAAATGATACTTATTTTTTTCCCTAGATAATAATAACCTCTTCCAGAGGATTTCCCTCTGCCCTGAAACTTTGGTGCTTCTCCCCTCTTCCCCCTCCTGTCCCCACCCAAGAAAACCCTGGATCAACCCTTATTCTCTTTTCCTACAAATAGGAGAGAAAAAATTCTTCCAACTGCCAAACTGACACTTCTCTTCCACTCCTGTGCAAAACAGGTGAGACAAGATCAGAGAGAGAGAGAGAGAGAGAGAAAGTGGAAACAAATCAAGTTTTCTTTTTTTCTCTCCCCCCCCCCCCCCAAAAAAAAGTCTGTCTAGAAAACTTTTGTTTTTTTTAATCTCACTGTCAAGCATCGGTGGTAATAAAAGAAGCAGAATCCAGAAACTCACTTATTTATTTTGGGGTGGGTTTTTTTTTTTTGCATGCACTAGGTCTCTTGCTGTTAATCTCTTTTTCCCCTCTCTCTCTTTCTCTCTCTCTCTCTCTGCTCCTTCCCCACTGACTGATCGGGCTCTTAGCGCTCAATCACAACAAGGTCAATAGGGTGTAATTAGCAATAGGATTAAAAAAGATGCCCCACTCCAGGAGAGAAGGACTCCTTGCACTAAGCAAGGGATGCATTTTGTGAATGCATTGCACATCTCCAGCTTGTGTCTGGCTGAGGAACGTGTGTGTTCTTCCAGCCGGCACATACAGTACAACCTTCCAGGCTTGCTCTGCGAATGGAACAGGAACAAGAACATCCCTAAAGCCAAGTGTGGGTTGCTTGGTTCAGAGACCCAAATAACAACAATAACAACAACAAAAAGGCCTCAGAAGACAACTTTTGCAAGGATCCTCATTGCACCTTGTGCCAGAGATCTGAAGCAACTTATTTTCTGAGCATCTCTGCAGGTGCCTGCTGAGAAACACCGCAGCTGTCTGGAACGGTGGAGCAAGCCACGTCTTGAGGTACACATCCCAGTCTCATTTGCTTTGCCTTCTTCCTGTTGAGGGTTGGTGGCAGCTTGCTTGCTTGCTGGGTTGCGGAAGGCAATGGTCTCAAGCCCAGCTCTGCTGCAGATGCTGGTGTGGCTTGTGCAGGGAGAAGGTGTATGTGTGTGTGCGTGCGTGTGTGTGCATTTCACAAGTCATTGCAAACCGAAACTATATTCTAGGTTATCTTTCTTGAGGAAAAAAAAAAAAATCATGATGAGGTTGGGGCTGTGAGGCGACCAAGGCTACTTCGTACCTGGCAGCCTGAAAATGCTTTACTGATTGAGGTAGCTTAATGAGTTTGCAGGTAGTGCTTGGGAAAAACAGAATAGCAGGTGGACTTCCGATCTGTTGCTTCCTTGACGGGCAGGCAGGGTTTCATACATCATTGCGAAAAGTCTTTCCAATGCGCCGAGACTGGTTGTATGGGAGAGAAATGTTTTTAAAAGTTTCCAATGGACTTGGAGCATATTAAACACTTCCAGGATGCTTTGCAGGCAAACAGAAGTAAGAAGGGGGTGAGGGGAAATACAGGGAGGAAAGGGATTCTCCCATTTCGGACCAGTTCAGGCGAACTCCTTGTTTCAACAATCAGCTGGCTCTGAACCGGTTCACTCCGATGACCATGTGGGCCTGCTCACTTGCCATGGCTCTTTCCTGTGCTTTATGTCTTTTTTGTTAGAGCACAGCTAATTCACACAGCAAACTGCTCTGCCGTGCTTCAGCTGTTTTCTTCAGCTGCAGTTGAAGGTAAGTATTAGTGTTTTTAAACATGGAGCACATGCATGGAACATGCATTTGGCATGTGCGCATGCAAAGTGAACCAGTTGTTATTGTTGTGGTTAGTCGGCAGCAGGTGTGGACAGCTGAGGAGAGCGAGGACTCAGATGAGGGCCCAGCAGCAGTGGACTTCTGCCTTCAGAGATTGTGGGTGCTGGCAGCATTGATGATGAGGTTCCCGAGGAACCTGTGCCAAGTGCACATGCACATAGGATTGTTTGTAGGAAAGAGCAGCTACAACAGCATGGTCGACTCAGGAGTAAGGCTGCAAGGTAAGGGCCCCTCCTTCAAGAAGATAAAAGGCAGCTGTGAAAGGAACATACTTTGCAGAAGGCAAAGACATTTTGAAACTCCAGCCTCGTGGACATTCCAGTATCCTGAGTTTGTATTTGAAGATTCTTGTTCTGCAAATTATTTCTTGTCTGTTATCTTTTGGCAAATCTTGCACAGTTTGGCAAGGCTTGTGCTTATCACAGTTAATTATTTTGTAAAAGGATTACAAGGTTTCTTTCTTTTTGAATTGTGTTTGATTTGTTGGAAAACGGCGTGGGTCAGAACAGTTATATGAGTTGAATCACACCCATGAATACAGGAAGTTCTCAACTTACAACCACAATTGAGCCCAAACTTTCTGTTGCTGAGTGAGACATTTGTTAAGCAAATTTTGCCTCCTTCTACCCCTCCATTTACTGCCATGGTTGTTAAGTGAATCAGTGCAGTTGTGAAGTTAGTAATGCAGTCATTCAGTGAATCTGGCTTCCCCATTGACTTTGCTGGTCAGAAGGTCACAAAAAGGGTATCATGGAACCCCGGGACAATGTAACCATCATAAATGAGTGAATTGCCAAGTGTTCTGGATTTTGATTGCATGACCACAGGGATTTTGCAATGATTGTAAATGTCAAAAATGGTCGTAAGCCCCTTTGTTCAGTGATGTTGTAATTTTGAACAGTCATTAAATGAACTATTGTAAGTCAAGGACTAGATCTACTGAAATCGAATCAGGATGTGGTTTGAGACCAAGTGAAAACCTCTGGAAAGAAAGTTTTAAATAAAGGGTGTCCAACCTTGACAACTTTAAGACTTGGAGTCTTTGATTCCCTAACAGGTCAAGTCCCCTTGTGGACTTTGACTCCCAGAATCCCTTAACCAGTCAAGTCCCCTTGGAAACTTCAACTCCCAGAATCCCTTAACCAGTCAAGTCCCATTGGGGACTTTGATTCCCAGAATCCCTTAACCAGTCAAGTCCCCAGGGCTGGCTGAAGAATTCTGGGAGTCAAAGTCTCCAAATCTTAAAGTTCCCAAAATTGGACACCCCAGGTTTAAATATAAAAAACTAAATTATTAAAAGTTCAAAATGATCAATACTTTCAAGGAAGCTAACAAAGCACTTTTTTTTTTTTTGCATTGTGGCGTGGCAAAACTACAAAGTCTCCTTTTTCATAAGTGCAGCTAATTCCTAAATCGTTAAAAAACCTGAGCACCTCGTAGAGGGTTATACGAGGACATCAATTTTTGGAACTTGATGTCTTGCAAAAGTATTAGGAAGTCATTGCAGAATGTCTCCAGCTAACCCATAGTTGTAGAATCCTAAAATGTCTCAAAGACAGCAAGTTGACAAGGTCAGAATAATACATCTGTATTCAAACAATACTAAGTCAAATTGTGTTTGCTGGCTTGGGGTCACCCAGATGGTAGATATAGGAATCCAGGTACTTTGGCTTGCTGGTCGCTTAATATGTTCCCTGTGCATCCAGCCATATTATGGTTTATTCAGCAACCTGTCAGCAAATATGAGCTTAGCTGGTTGTGTGAATCCAGCTAATAAATCTCTGTTGACAATTATTGGTACCTCTTTGCTTTCATTCTAACATAAAATAAAGCCAACTAGAGTCACCAGCCTGCAGCAAAAATTGACTAGGAGAGGATAAAGCAGAGAACTCCATCTGTCCTGAAAAATTCCTGAGTCGGATGCTGCCTCAAACTGTCGGGTTTATTTTGTAGTAAAAGGCAGAAAAATGAAGTCATGTTTTGTGCCTTTTCCAGAATTCCACCCGCAAGCAATTGTGTGTTTTTTTTTTTTGCTTTGTCTTCTCTGCAAATAAAGGAAAACTCTTTGCAGTTCATATAATCAATCAGTTCATAAAACTCTAAATATCCCAAAGTCAACCCAACAAATTTTGTCCATGGATAGGCCTCTTGGATCCCAGCTGAGCTCAGTGGAATAGGCAGTCAAATGTTGTGGCCTGCCAGTGGCCAGCAGAGTTGATGGCAGACTCAGAGAGTGAGGAGGTTGTGGAGGAGCATGGGCCAGTCCTGCAGTCTGGGAAAGGCTCTGATGAGTTTGCATTGGAGGCAGAGATGGGGCCAGGGCCATCTGACAGTTATCAGCTGCCTTCTGAGTCAGACATCAGTGGGGCAGAAGAGCAGCTGGAGCCTGTTCCCGAAGTGCGCATGCGTAGAACTGCCAGGAGAAGGGAACAGTTAAGGAACAAGGGTCGACTTGGGAGTAAAGGCCCAGGTGAATGGCCTCTCCCATAGGGAATAAAGAGGAGCAAAGGGGGAGTGGTGTTTGCAGGAGAAAATAAGTTAATCTAATTAAGGTGAAGATTTATTCGTGACTCTCAGAGACTCCTTGCCAAGTATTTTCTTGTATGGTGTTGCATTTGAAAGCTACCAGTCTGGCAACTTTCCAAGCCTGATAAGATCTGTGGTTGTAATTCACTCTTGAAAGACTGTTTGTTGGGACTTTGCTGGATGTGAATGATAGGAATTCACATTAGCCTAATAAAAAGGGTTTTTGTTGGAACAAGGAGTCTGCTTCATGATTTTGTGAAGCCTAGATCAGAACACTTGAGTTTTACTATGTTTGTTTATTTGTGTCAGAAGCATCACAATTAAAAGCAGCATTCTAATATTTGAGGGGCTACCACAAAAAGATCAAAGCACCAGAAGACCAGACAAGAAACAATGGAATGGAAATAAATCAAGGAGAGAAACCACTTGGAATTAAGGAGAAATTTCCTGACAGTGGGAACAATTAATCAGTGGAATGACTTGCCTCTAGAAGTTGAGGTTGCTCAACTGGAGATTAAAGAAAAAAAGAATGGACAACTATTTGTCTGAAATAGTATAGGGTCTCCTACTTGAGCTGGTTGGACTAGAAGACCTCCAAGTCCCCTTCTAGCTCTATTCTGATGGATTGATTGAAAACAAGGCATACTATCTGACATAAAATTCAAAGTATAAAATACAAGACTAATGTGTGCTGTTTAGCTTCCTTCGGGTATTATCCCACGTCATTGTAGTTCTGTTAAAGTTGTAGCAACGTTTCAGCAGAATCTTATCTGCCATCCTCAGGCTTCTGTATAGAGTTAGTTCCTGGTTTCAAATTTGAGGCTGGTCCATTCTGATTGGCTGGGAGCCTGGATCTGTGTTCATTGGACTTGGAGTTTGATTGATTGGTGTTTCTGGTTTCTTCTGTCTGTTTTGTGGCTTTGATTGGCTGGCAACACTCTGTTCCTGTATTGGAGGCTTTCAGTGCAGCTTGGCTCCGTGTGAAGGGATGGCTGCTCTTCATTAGCAAGCTGGGTTTCACCTGGGTGCCTGGTGGGGGAGTGTTTGGGTTACAAGACTAATATATATACAAATCTTGCCCAGAAACTAGAAATTTAATTGTGTTTTGTCGCATTGTCATGAGGTCCTCAAGTATGCACTGGACATAAAGGACAGGTATACATATGTGTTGTTGTCTGCATGTCATCACAATCGCAAAGAACACAAGCCACCAGAATAGTCCCATTTGTTCAGAGTGTCTGTGCAACTTGTTGTACTGAAGTATTAATGATACTTTTGATGACGAAGAGGAAGATCAACTGAGGGTGCTATGATTGGGGATGTTCTCCAGTGAGAAACCATGCAGAATTATTATGGGATATAGAAGGCTATAAAAGGGATGTGGTGGCTCAGTGGCTAAGACACTGAGCTTGTTCATCAGAAAGGTTGGCAGTTCGCGGTTCAAATCCCTAGCGCCGCATCACGGAGTGAGCTCCCATTCCTTGTCCCAGCTTCTGCCAACCTAGCAGTTTGAAAGCATGTAAAAAATGCAAATAGAAAAATAGGGACCCCTTTGGTGGGAAGATAACAGTGCTTTGTGCACCTTTGGCATTTAGTCATGCCAGCCATATGACCATGGAGATGTCTTCGGACAATGCTGGCTCTTCTTTGTCTTTGTAGCGGAGATGACCACTGCCCCCCTAGAGCCGGAAACTATTAGCATGTATGTGTGAGGGGAACCTTTACCTTTATAGAAAGCTAGACTGAAGTCAGTCATCCCAGACCCACAATGAATAAAATCACTTTCCATTTTAGGTAATTTTGTTTTCCATACATCCACCTTAAAGTTTATAACTATGAGTGTTGTACCTGTACGTGGTAGCAACAGTTCAATTCATGCCTGAGTGCCATTTCAAGCCATGGGTTTGAATTGATTTAAGTGCCTTTGAATGGGTGGAGTTCAACATTCAAGCCGAATGTTGAATGTCCCCGAGTTTAGAGATGATTTGCAAAAAAAAAAAAAAGGAGCAATTTATTGAATATTTCGGGATTCTCTTTAAATATTCCTAGCAAGCTGAATGTCTCCTTGCTAATAATGTGTCTTGAGTAGATTAGGATGATTTCCTAGTTAATCCAAATCATTTATGCTGAATTAGTGTTGAAAGCTTTGGTGTGGCTGCTGAGCATCGATTAAATTCCTTTTGTGATACAGCTACACTCCTTCAAAGGAAGAGTCATTTTGTCTGGGTTTGATCTTATGGATCACAGCTTCCTTTAGATTTATTGTATGCCCTGCACAGCTTTGTCAAAAGAGACAGAGAGCAAGAGAGAGGAAGGGAGGGAGG
Organism: Laticauda colubrina; assembly: GCA_015471245.1. Lineage (NCBI taxonomy): Eukaryota > Metazoa > Chordata > Lepidosauria > Squamata > Elapidae > Laticauda > Laticauda colubrina. Next base: position 6,666,374 of record BLBF01000006.1, on the reverse strand, counting down.
GAGAGAGAGGGAGAGAGATGTTCAGAGAACTAGAACAGGAACCATTTGTTATGGGGCAAACTATTGTATTCTGCAACATGAAGACCTGATGTGCCTTTTAGGGGGTTGGAATGCTGACATCATAGCTGAAACTGTTTGCTTAACAGTTCTTCTTCTGAAGGCTGGAGAGGCCACATGTCAAAATTCCCTTTCCCATAGGCTGCAACAGGATCTTCATTTTTGGTGTGATCATTTCAACCATGAAACATGTTTAGTTGATTAAACACTATAAAAAGGTTGTTGAGACTCTGGAAAGAGTGCAGAGAACAGCAGCAGAGTTGATTAAGGGACTGGAGGCTAAAACATATGAAGAACTGTTGCAGGAACTGGGTATAACATAACATAACATAACATAACATAACATAACATAACATAACAT
>BLBF01000006.1:6623275-6658713 GCA_015471245.1 Laticauda colubrina | reverse complement strand
CTCTATCTCTATCTCTATCTCTATCTCTATCTCTATCTCTATCTCTACCTCAGTCTCTATCTCTATCATCTGTCTGTCTGTCTGTTTGTCTGTCTGTCTGTCTGTCTGTCTGTCTCTATCTATCTATCATCTATCATCAATCTAATCTGTCTATCTAATTTGATGGATCAGCCAGTATAAAATTCTGAAACTACTGCAAATTCATAATAAAACAAAATAGGATTAGTAAAGGGTCACTTATAATCATCTCTTAAAGTAATCCCATGTTGTTGGAAAGACTCTAAAATATCTTGATTAATTGAAGAACTACCCTTTGGAAAAGACAAAATATGTGACATGAGAAATTTGTGAAACTCAGGAGATAGGAATAAATAGAAATTATCACTATATTTGTATTCATTTCTATGGACAGTCAGCCATATGTCTATTTCTGATTTAATCTGTGATTTACAGCCGGAAAAATTTCCCTTTTAAATCTGTTTTTCTATACATATGTTTATATATAGCTATTTATCCACTGACTTTTTATATTGAGATATTTATTTGAAAAATGGCCCTCTCTGAAGGGATGATCTTTCAAACTGCACTGTGTTTTTCATATTTTTTTCTGACAGAGATTTCAGACAGAGCATTGAGGATAAGTGAAAATATGTAAATATATTGAAGCTCTGATCTGTCCATTCAGATGGGAGCTGAACCTCATGTCAGTTGATACCAGAATTTACACATACCCTCAAGCATTCCCAAATGTAAAATGGATCTGAAAATAGCATCAAATCAAAAGTCACAGGTATCGACTGCAGGGAAATTGAGCAAAGTTGTATGTGAAACAATCCAGTGGTGGCATTCAGCAGGTTCTGACCAATTCTGGAGAACCAGTAGTGGAAATTTTGAGTAGTTTAGAGAACCGGCAAATTGCATCTCTGACTGGCCCTGCCCCCAACTATTTTCTGCCTCCCAAGTCCCAATTGATCGGCTGGGTCTTCTTTGGTTGCTTTTCACAGGAGAATGGAACTGGAAAGCAGGTTAATGAGGTGGTGAGGGAATGGGGATTTTGCAGTAACCTTCCTCTATCACGCCCACCAAGACATGCCCACAGAACCGGGAGTAAAAAAATTTGAATCCCATCACTGAAACAATCCATATTCATGTAGCTGCTGGGCTTACCAAATTTGATCCAAAATTCTTTTCATGTGCAGACAGCCAATCTTTGTTTAGTCCCTGCCTCAGTTTGTGACCATCTGGAGACAGGATGGTAATAAATGTTAATTAAAAATAATTTTCTCACCAATAGATGTGTTTAACCAGATTTTGTGTGCTGAATAAGAAAAATTTTCAAAAAGTTATGGAACTGATTAATGTCCGATCAGTTTCAGGCAACAGATAGGAATGTTTTAATCAACTAATTAAGGTCACAGAGCTTAGCATGAGTCATAATTGTTTTGTTCATGTATAGACAGCCACTTCTTGTTTAGTCACTGCCTCAGTTGTGACCATTTGTAGATATGATGATAATATACTGGATGCCCTTCCTGGAGTTTTGTTCAGCAGATATATTCTCAGTGTGCCCGGAGAGAGAAATATCTGCCTCTATCCTAGGATCGAACTCACAGCCTCCTGATTGTGAGGCCAGAGTTCCACCTCTAGGCCACAGTACCACTCTGTTGAATGTAGAGGTAGGATTCAGCTGGTTCTGACCAGTTCTGGAGAACCAGTGGCAGAAAGTTTGAGTAGTTCAGAGAACCAGCAAATCCAACCTCTGACGGGAGATCCTTCCCTTGCCACGCCCACCAAGCCATGCCCACAGAACCGGTAGTAAAAAAAGTTTGAATCCCACCACTGGTTGAATGGTCACTAAATCAAGGACTACCTGTACTTAACTCCCAGATCTGGTCTGAAAAGCTGAATAGGAACTCGTTTCCTACTCTTCCTATACCTCTACAGCCACTAAATGTTTCTCATCCTTCTTTAAACTAGGCTTCCATAGAAATGGACCACGATCTGCCAGAGCATCTGCAGCAATGAAGGTCTGTTGTCTTTCAACTTCCACAAAGCTTTTTTTGTTGCTGTTCTTGTTGTTATGCGGTCTCTGTGGAAGGCATTTCAAGATATCTCTCTTAATCCTCTAAATAGCGAAGACACGCGGGTGAGCAGAATTCCGAAATCACAATGCTTTTCAAACGGTAGCAGATGGAGGTGGAAAATCATCTGGCTATCTTCTCCCACAGAGATAACAAGGCTGTGATTCATGGTTTGCTTTTTTTCAGCAGCCCGAAGGCAGAGAAGCATCCTATAGTAAACACACACACACACACAGAGAACACCACCATCTCCAAAATCAGCCAACTCCGGGGAATGAAATTTCTTTTAGTATTCTGGTCTCCAGACTCCAAAGGTGGATGTTTTTTCTACAATCCTTACAATTTTCGGCTCCCTTCTTCTGTTCGACGAAATACACAATGGAAAGTCGCGGTTTCATCGGAACAATTATGAAAGCATTTGTGGGACGTTGAAATGCTTGGTGGGGTTAAAAATGGTGATAGCGATCCTTTCAACATGTCTATCCCTTGTCTTGGTTTGAAGATTGTCTGTTGGGGCCAATTAAATATGTCCTCTGGTGGGTGTGTGGAAGATATTGCATTTAAGAGCGCCATGGGAAAAAAAAAAGTGAATGCTTTTTTTCTAATGCCAGGGGAAAAAAAACATTCCAAAGCAAAAATGTGTCATTACATTTCTGAATTACTAATATTATGAATTCAATAAGTATCATATTGTAACGGTATGAAGGGACTGTAGCTGAATATTTTGATTTAATCTTTCACGCTGCCCTACAAAAAGATGACATGGGGAGGTAGAAAAGATTTATGGAATCTCAAAAAACTACAAGCAGCATCAGTTATAAGTTAGTGCTCTCTTTGGGGCTCTACAATATGTGTAGATGAGTTAAATTTATATTTCACCTTGGAACTGTAAGACCATTAAACCAGCTTATCGTAGTTTGCAAGAAGAGGCAAATTCATGTAGTTTCCAAATTCTGAATAAATGATGGGTTGGAAAAGTGTATTTTTTTAAGGCTTTCTGGTGGGTTCTGTTTTAATTTTATTTGTTGTGCTAGTGATTCAGTCCCTAAGTTGTGTCTGACTCTTCAAGATTCTGTGAGCCATAGCATGCAGTGGAGCTCTGCCCTCCAGTATTTCCCGGAGTTTATCCAAACTCACATTCATTGTTTTGACACTATCTAACCATCTCATCCTCTGCCTTCCTCTTCTCCTTTTGCCTTCCATTTTTTCTAGCATCAGGGTCTTTTCCAAGGAGTCCTCTCTTCTCATTTGGTGACCAAACTGTTTGAATTTCAGTTTCAGAATATAATGCCAAAATATTTCATTTTAGGGGGAAAAAAGGCTAAAGAACAGATAGCAATGGCGCTTAGACTTGTATACTGCTTCACAGTGCCTCCTCTAGGTGGTTTACAGAGTCAGCATATTACCCCCAACAATCTGGCTCCCCATTTTACCGACCTTGGAAGGATGGAAGGCTGAGTCAACCTTCAGCGGGTCAGGATTGAACTGCTGACAGTTGACAGAGTCAGCCTGCAATACTGCATTCTATCCACGATGCTACCACAGCTCCTTTCTTCTTTCCTTCCTTCCTTCCTTCCTTCCTTCCTTCCTTCCTTCCTTCCTTCCTTCCTTCCTTCCTTCCTTCCTCTGCAATAGCCCTGAGACTTATATACCACTTCACAGTGCTTTTACAGCCCTCTCTAAGTAGTTTACAGAGTCAGCCTATTGCCCTCAACAATCTGGGTCCTCATTTTACCCACCTCGGAAGGAGGGAAGGTTAAGTCAACCTTGAGCTGGTTGGGATTGAACCCTTGGAAGTGAGCAGAATCAGCCTGCAATATTAACCACTGTGCCACCATGGCTCCTACTTATAGTAATATCACTTATTATCCCCAATAATCTGGGTCTTCATTTAACTGACTTTGGAAGAATGAGTCAACTTTGAGCCCAATGAGATTTGAACTGCCAAATTGCAGTCAGCAGAAGTAGCCTGCAGTATCGCATTCTAACCACTGCGCCACATGATTCTAGGCTGAGTATCGCTTGAGTATCATGACTATCACTTCCATGGTTTGGTTGTAGCCTTCCAAACTCAAAGGCAGTTCCTAATTCTATAAAAACATAACTTTTTTTTTTCATTTATTTAACCAAATTTAAGTATCACCCATTTCACATTCAGAGATGGTGAGATAGCTTTGAATTTGATTTGACTTACTGAGACATTTCTGAACTTAATTTTTAGTTTCTTGTACCAAAATTCAGGTCAGGCTTTGGTGATGAATGATCTCATTATTAATTTGATCTTTGACAAAAGCCTGGAATAACATTATTCCACCCTAATTTTATTCCAAGATCTGTCATCCCATCAATCTGTACTATTTTTTTTAAAAAAAGGAAAGAGGAAGAAAGAAGAGAAAACATAAATTTAACAAGTGGTATATGATATCTTTTGATGGTGGGCTTTATAATTTAACTACAGGTTCTTATATTTCCAGTCTGTCTTTCTAGTCAAAATATGGCTACCAGGGCTACTAAGACCAGATTGCAAAACTTCTTCTTAGCTATTTGACAAGAATAAGTTCTATTTGGCAAGAAAAACCAAAATGCACAGGTATAGAATAGATAATACCTGGTTCCACAGCAATAGTTTTAAGAAGCATCTAGGACAGCTTAAATATGAGCCAGCAGTGTGCTGCAGCTGCCAAAAAAGCCAGTACAGTCCTGGGTTTGCATCAACAGACGAATAGTATCAAGATCACAAGAAGTGTTAGTACGGCTTTATACTGCACTGGTGAGACCACACTTGGAATATTGTGTCCAGTTTTGGTTGTCATAATACCAAAAAAGATGTTGAGATTCTAGAAGGAGTGCAGACAAAAGCAACAGAGATAATCAGGGGATTGGAGGTAAAAGTATACAGTGAAGAGTTATGGGAACTGGGTATGTATGGTCTCATGAAGGAAAGGACGAGTGGAGACATGATGGCAGTATTCCAATATTTGAGGGGCTGCCACAGAGAGGAAGGTCTCAAGCTATTTTCTAAAGCACCCGAGGGCAGGACAAAAAATAACTTGTGGAAGGTTATCAAAGATAGATCCAACCAAGAACTAAGGGAAACAGTGTGAGTCCTCCATCACTGGAGGCTTTTAAGAAGAGATTGGACAGCCATTTGTTTTAGTGTATGGTCTCTTGCTCGAGCAGGGGGCTGAACTAGAAGACCTCCAAGGTCCCTTTTAACTCTGTTTTTCTGTATTCTTGCCAAGAAATGGGTTATCATTGCTTTCTTCCTAGAAGTTTTTTCCCCTAAACTTCCCAAAAAATTTTTTTATTGTTATTATTCAGAAGCAGACTGCTCCATTCCTCCTTTGCCAAACCCTTTTGTGTAAAAAAGGAGACTGTGTTTTAAAAAAATGCATTTTAAGGAATAGGGGAGGTTGTAACTCAGAGCGAAAAACTTTGCTCTTCTTACTGAAGGCTTATGTTCCATCTCTGGCATCTTCGTGTAGCACCAGGAAAGACTCCTGTCTGAATCTCTGTACTCAGCCAGAAGGATCAAAGAACTCTCTTGCAGATGAATGGGTGTTCTCTGCCCTTAAAAGCAAAGAGCTGGCAAAGGTGCTTTGTCCTTTCTTTGACTTGCCAGTTCAGCTCAGCTGAATGTGATGCCTTATAATGTATTGCAGCCAGGCAAATATTTAGGAATAAGATGGCATGGCAAAGGCTCAAATTTCAAAGGCAAGGGTCATTCATAAAGTGTCCTTCTTTCCCAGAATTTGCTGTAAATGATGTCTTCCAAAACTGATTTGTGGCTCAGGAAGAACATTTTCATTGAACACACACACACACACACACACACACACACTTTGCAAAATCATACATCTGCACTTATGAGTGGTGCGGTAGCCTAGAGGTGGAGTTCTGGCCTCACCATCAGGAGGCTGTGAGTTCGATCCCAGGTAGAGGCAGATATTTCTCTCTCTGGGCACAATGAGAATATATCTATGGAACAAAACTCCTCATTGGCGACAGGAAGGGTATCCGGCCAGTAAACACTCAGCTCTGTTCAGTTGCCCAGATTCCATCCCGCATGGGATTACGGGGTCATTAAACAATAAAAAATAAATAAATATGGCTGCTCTTACTCAAAGAGTAAGAAGAGAAGGAAAAGAAGAGGGAGTGGAAGGAAGGAAGGTGAGCAGGCAGGTTGCTATGCTATTCTTGAATGATGAGTCAAAGAAAGAAGGGAAAGTCATAATCGAAATTGCAATAACAAAAGGAAAAAAAGTTATGACAAAATGAGTAAAGTCCTTACTAGAATGGGCTCTTGAATAAATCAGATAGGAACAAAAGGCAGATGAGAACACTCTGATAGCTGTCATCCCTTTGTATGGTGTACAGTGGAAATGATGGAAACTTTTTCTTAACTCTTTAACAAAAGTTAAACTGACATTGATAGTCATTTGTCAATCCTATATCTAAAGAAGTTCAGCTTCCTGATCATATGACCCTGGGACAATTCAACTGTCATAAATACATAGCTGTTCCAAAATACCTAATTTTTGATCATGAAGATGTTGTGAAAATTGTAAGTTTGAAAACTGGTCATAAGTCACTTTCTTCAGTGCCATTGCAACTGTGATGTCTCCCTTGGACAACTCCTCCGATTTTTCCTTGGAGGACAGCTCGAGGGAGGATGAATTCATTCCTGGCATATCAGGACCTGAGTTAATTAATAACTCTGAACTGCCGGCTGAAAGATTTATGGGGAGGACAGTTTGCAAGTCAGTGAAGAGGAGGAGGAGCTGCCTTCGGTGGTGGATCCGAGAGCACACAGGGCAGAGAAAAGACAAAAGCAAAGGAGATCTGCCAGATTACTCAGGAGAAGGCCCTATCTGCCTTGATGTGCTTCACCGGAAAGCTAGTTATCACAGCAGGCAGAGGGAGGTGTTGCTGAGAACAACGTGTTGAGTTTCTGGCTTTGTGTTTGTTCCTCGTGCTTTCTGCTTGACTTGGTGTCTTGGAGACTCTGAACTTCTCTTGCCAAGGTGTAATTTCAGTTTGTCTGCTGGATTTAAGTTTGCTTGCTGAACTTACTTGTTGGAGCAACTTTGTATTGTTTTATGGATTATTGGTCATTGCCTCATGTAGTAATCTTGGCCTGCTTGTGATTGGATTTGTTTGGGAAAGTTCTGAGGCTGGGAAGGGAACTTCCGTGCAACATTAATAAACTCTCTAAAACACACTTTATTTATTTGTTTATTTATTTTATTTATTTATTTTGTCAAGCAATTATAAGATAACAGGTATACATATAAAAAAAAAACAGTTGGACAGGGATGGTAGACATGTTGGTGCGCTTATGCACGCCCCTTACAGACCTCTTAGGAAAGGGGTGAGGTCAATAGTAGACAGTCTAAGGTTAAAGTTTTTGGGGTTTGGGGAAGAAACCACAGAGTCAGGTGGAGGATTCCAGACATTGACCACTCTGTGGCTGAAGTCGTAGTTCCTGCAATCAAGTTTGGTGCGGTTTACCTTGAGTGTGTATCTATTGTTTACTCTTGTGTTGTTATGGTTGAAGCTGAAGTATTCATTGACAGGTAGGACATTGCAATGTGTGATTTTATATACTATACTACGATTGGACTGAAGGCGACATGGTTCTAGGTTTTCTAGGTCTAGAATTTCAAGTCTGGTGGCATAAGGTATTCTGCAACGAGTAGAGGAGTGGAAAACTCTTCTTGTGAAATATTTCTGGACTTTCTCAACTGTGTTAATATCAGGTACATAATGTGAGTTCCAAACTGATGAATGTGTTCAAGTATTGGTCTAACAAAAGTTTTGACTGCTCTAGTTCGTAGTTGCATGTGTGTGTGAGTGTGTGGGGCAGCACAGTAACTTTGAACACTCACTAAACAAATTGTAAGTCAAGGGCTGCCTGTGTCATCACTGTATTTTTGAGTTATGTAGATGGTGCTGCCGTCCCTCTGCAAGAACTTGATGTGTTTGGTTTATGAATTGTCCACATTTCTTTGATAAACTGGGGACAAATCGTTTTGCCTTTTGTCAAAATTGAGGGCAATCAGTAATTCTGCTTCACAGAGGAAATCAAACACGACACACTCCTGCTGACAGTGAGAACAGTTTTAACTTATTAAAGCGCTCAAAAACTCAATATGAGCTCATGTTACTGTACATGAGTAATAATAATAATAATCCTCTAAAGGTGGATGAAAATGCCAAATCCAGTTTAAACATTTGGCCGACTGTGCAACAGTCAATAACAACAACAACAACAACAATAATAATAACAATAATAACAAGAACAAGAACAACAAGAACAATAACAACAACAACAATAATAATAATAATAGTAATGATAATAATAATAATAATAATCACAAGACATAATGACAATGAAACATGCCCTTCATCCACTTAGCCATATTTGACAGATTCTATTTACCAAGGAAAATAGGTGAGCGTGGAATTTTGCCAGTGTACCAGACAGCTGAACAAGAAAAAAAGGACCCTGGAAGAATAAAGGGATAAGACCTTTTGTAAAGCATTGTAAACTGACAGAGTTAACAGAGTTGGAAGGGACCTTGTAAGTCATCTAGTCCAACCCCCTGCCCAAGCAGGAGACCTTATACCATTTCTGGCAGTCCAATCTCTTCTTGAAAGTCTCAAGTAGTAAAGATCCCACAACTTCTGAAGGCATTGTCAGAAAATTTATCCTTATTTCCAGGTTGAATCTTTCCTTGTTCAGTTTCCATCCATTATTCCTTGTCTGGCCTTCAGGAGATTTGGAAAATAGCTTGAACCCCCCCCCCTCTATGGCAGCCCCTCAAATATTGGAAGACTGCTATCCTGCCTCCCCTGGTCCTTCTCTTCCCTAGACTAGCCAAGCCCAGTTCCTGCAACCGTTCATCGTATGTTTTAGCCTCCAGTCCCCTCATCATCCTGGTTGTTCTTCTCTGCACTTTATAGTCCAGAAATTATAATGACTTGAAAAATATGGGAAGCAGCTCAGTAGCCAGGCCAGGCACTTGGGGCAAGTTCCCCCCTTCTGCCCTTTCCCCCCTCCCCTCACTACCTCATGTTGTTTGCAATGCAAGTGACACAAGCCTTGTGTTCCCATGGCCCATGTGGGTGGCACAGCCTTGTATTCCTGCGCACAGCCTGGATTAATTGCCTTGGGGGTGACATTTCTCTCCGGATCACCAAAATTTTCTCATGGACCACCAGTGGTCCCCAGCCCACTGGTTGGCGACCACTGGACTGGAATACCTCCAAGGTCCCTTCCAATTCTGTTATTCTGTTATCGTGCTTCCCAAGATCATTTTCAGAAGTGTGATTACAAAGCCAAATGTTTCCCGTGCTGCTGTATATTTTAAGTGAAAAACTTTGCATTTTGTCTACTAAAGCCCATGTCACACTGAACCAATGGATGCAAAGAGGATGTAAAATGGACAAAAAAGCTTGCCATCCGTTGGAAAACGCGATGTACTCACTGCCTCCGTTTTGCTTCCTCTCTATCCGTCCAGCATCCGTTTATTGACGTTTCATCTGCTCCGAAAGTTTTGGGCTGCCCAAAACTTTTGCGTGGAAGATGTATCCAGTTCGTCCGTTCTGCATCCGCTACGCATCCGCTAGGCATCCGCTATATCTGCTAGGCATCCGCTACACATCCGCGCAACTCCATCCTCCCGGACGTGGGGAGGAAGCGGAACGGATGCAGAACGGATGAAGAATGGATGCCTAGCGGATGCAGAACGGAAACAAAGCGTTTAAAACGGAAAAAACGTTCGCAGAGGGGACCTATCTCGGATATTAAGGATGTCTACAGGATGGCCAGAGGATGCCTAGCGGAAAACCTATATTTCCTATAAAAAGGGGGAGCAACTCATCTGCATCTCACTTTCAGACCAGCAGCCCAGCAGTGCAGACCTCTGCAGCCTTCATCTGACTCTTCCTCTTCCACAGCATCCAGTCATGTCCACCGTGGATTGCAACAAAGTCCTTTCGGCAGCCACCATCGTTCTGCAACAGTGCGAAGCCATCTGCAGGCTCTGTGAACTCTACTGCGAGAAGAAAAAGAGGCAGTCAAAAAGAGTCTGGGTCCAAAAATGGATCGGGAGAAGAGCAGAGGACGGACTGTACAACAAGCTGAGGGTGGAGCTCAGGAACGAAGACACTCGGGCATTCCAGAACTTCATGAGGATGCCTCCAGCCATGTTTGACGAAGTTGTGGAGTGGCTGACACCCAGGTTGACCAAGCAGAGCACCAGCTTCCGGCCCAGCCTGGACCCTGGGCTCAAGGTGGCACTCACTCTGCGCCATCTGGCCTCAGGGACCACCTACAGGAGCATGCAGAACGGCTGGAGGGTGCCATCCAATACCATCAGCATTGTGGTCAGAGAAGTGGTGCAGGCCATCATCGAAGAATACAAGGAGGAGCTCCTCCAGTATCCCTCCACTGAAGAAGGATGGAAGAAAGTTGCAGAGCAGTGGTATCAGAAGTGGAACTTACCACACACCATTGGAGCCATAGATGGCAAGCACGTGGCCTGCAAATCTCCTGCCAAGTCGGGGTCCACTTATTTCAACTCCAAGGGTTTCTTCAGCATCATCCTCTTCGCCATGGTCGATGCTGACTACAAGTTCATGTACATCGATGCTTCAGGCAACGGCTCATCTTCAGATGCCCAGGTATACAACGCCAGTCACCTCAAGGAGGAGCTGGAAGGCAACCTCATCATGGGCTTCCCAGATCCAGAACCCCTGCCCAACGACACACAAGATGTGCCCTACTTCATCGTGGGGGATGACGCCTTCTCCCTCACAACCTACCTCATGAAACCCTACACTTCCAGACTCCTCACCCGTAAAGAGAGGATCTTCAACTACAGGCTGTCCAGGGCAAGGCGGGTGGTGGAGAACGCCTTTGGCATCCTGGCCAACAGGTTCCAGGTACTTCTCACCACCATGCAGCATTGCCCAGAGACCATGAGGAGGATCGTGGAAGCTTGCTGCATCCTGCACAATCTCATGCGCACTCACTACCCAGTTTTGCAGAACAGGCTTGTGGACTTCCAACAAGGCAATGGGGACATGGAGCCTGGGGAATGGAGGCAAGGGCAAAACCTGATCAACACTGAGAATGTGCAAGGCCCCAACAGAGCCTCACATGAAGCGAAGAAGCAGCGCAACCTCCTGAGACACTGGTGCAACTCCCCAGCTGGAGCAGTGGAGTGGCAAGACAGGATGATAGATGCTTAATGGATGCTTCCTTCAGCCTGTCTCATCACATGGATGAGATTGGGCCATGTATGTTTGGTTGGCCTACAATGAACAGGGCGTTTAATAAAGAGTTGTGTTTATGTTGACATGTGTGGATGATTGATTATATCGTTATTGATAATAAAGGGCCATAGGTGTGGCACCTGGGAGGGTGGACCATACAGTCCCACTATGCTTGCACTGGAGGTTTATCTATCCCACTGCTATCCTAACCCATCCCACAGCTATTACCCATCCCACAGGTATCCTAACCCATCCCAAAGCTATCCTTACCCATCCCACAAGCATGCAAAGGCTTAAACCATTTCTAAAAGTTTCCACCAAGACTTTATTAAAAAAAAGAAATGAAGCAAGTTTGTGAATCATAAATAGACTTTATTAACAACAAGCTATAAAACAAAAAAGAGTCTCTGGCACTCCTCTTGGTCGCTCAGTCTCAGGGGTGAAGGGTCCAGGTGCTGTGGAGGTGGCTGGTGCTGGAGTGCTTGTCATCAGCTCCTCCAGAAGCAGAAGCAGCAGAAGCGCCAGCCCCAGAAGAGCGAGCCCGTGCTGCAGAAGCCCCAGCAGAACCAGAGTGAGGGCCAGGGGGCGGGATGGTAGCCCTGTCCCTCTTGCAAGGGCTGGCAGCAGATGGCTGAGGCTTGCTGTGCTTCCGCATGGTTGTGGGGTTGCTGGCTGGCAGGGAGGCTGGCAGGAACCAAGGCTGGCAGCAAGGCTGGCAGGAAGGCTGACAGGCAGGCAGGCAGCAAGGCTGGCAGGCAGGCAGGCAGGCAGGCAGCAAGGCTGGCTGGAAGGCTGGCAGGCAGGCTGGCAGGCAGGTAGGCACCAAGGCAGGCACCAAGGCAGGCACCAAGGCTTGCAGGCAGGCAGGCACCAAGGCTGGCAGGCAGACATGCAGGCAGGGCAGGCAAGGCAGCCAATCCGTCCGGCAGCAGGTCTTTCCTCTGAATGGCGACCTGCTTCCGAGCTGCTTCCGTTATATCCGCGGGGCTGACGCAATGCATCCTCCCCTCATGCGCAATTAACGCCAGGCATCCATTAGGCTTTCGCTGTGCATCCGCTGTGCATCCGCTGTGCATCTGCTTCATCCGCTGTGCATCTGCTGTGCATCCGCTCTTTCCGTTCCGCATCCGCTTTGCTGAGGTTCCCCGGAAGCCTAGCGGATGCGCCATCTGCTCCCATCCGCTTCCATCCACTAGGCTTCCGTTCCACATCTGCTTTGCATCCGCCCTGCGTCCTCCCCGCATCCGTGTTATCCGCTCCGGTTATGCAAATTTTTGCCCCTTTTGAGAGCAGATAACAACGGATGGAACATTTTGCTCGTCCGTTGTGTCCTTTTTGCATCCGTTGGGCAGTGTGACATGGGCTTAAGCTAGACCCTGCTATATTTTCAGCCTATTTCTTTGCCTGTTCAAGACCTTGCTGGATTTTATTTCTGCCTTCAAGAATAACAGCCATGAGGCCTGGGCAAAAGTTGAAAGACATTTATGATTTGAGAAAGATATGATTGAAGGTGCCATTCAAAGCTGTAACAGTGCAACCCTCCTCTTAGGAAAGTCAAGTGAAGCAGCGGTGTTCCATCACTTTGCTTCCCTCTGAGGCATCTTCTTATGTTCTCTAGCATTTGTACAAAAACTTCTGTGGAAAAGTATTTAAAAAAAAACTTTTGCAACTAGGGTTGGAAGCTAAGAGAAGAGTAGTGTCACTGCAGACAGAAATTATCTAAAATTATAAAGGCATTTCAAATGGGTGTTGGAAACGTGAACCACATGAAGGAATGTTTTATCATGTTCTGTGGACATGTAAAAAAGCTGAAAAAGTAGATTTACATACACACACACACGCACGCGCGCGCGCACACACACACACGTGAAACAAATTGCCTCCAGAAGTTGTGAATGCTCCAACACTGGAAGTTTTTTAAAAGATGTTGGGACAACCATTGTCTGAAGAGTGTAGGGTTTCCTGCCTAAGCAAGGGGTTGGACTAGAAGAGCTCCAAGATCCCTTCCAGCTCTGTTATTCTATTCTATTTTATACCTTGATATAGTTTTTTTAATTGCTTATTTATAATGTGTAGGCCGTTGACCTCAGAACATAGAACATCATCAGAGTTGGAAGGGTTCTTAGAGGACTTCTAACTCCTTGTTCAAGCAAAAGACCTTCTATAGTTTGGAGAAATGGCCATCCAGTCTCTTTTGGAAACCTTCCATTGATGGAGTAGCCACAACTTCAGGAGGCAAGTAATTCCACTGGTTAATTGTTCTCACTCCCACATAATTTCTCTTCAGTTATATGTTGGATCTCTCTTTAACTGTCTTCCACCTGTTACTTCTTACCTTAAGCACTTTGGAAAATAGCCCAAACCCCTCTTCTCTGTGACAGCCCTTCAAATATTTGAAGAAGGCTACCATGTCACCCCCTAGTCCTTCTCTTTATTCCATTTGATATATCCAGTTCCTGCAACTGTTCATCATATGCTGTAGCCTCCAGATCCCTAATCATATTTGTTGCTTTTCTCTGAATTTTTCTAGAGTCTCAACATCTTCGTACGACAGTGATACCTTGGTACTCATCATTAATTCATTCTGGGAGGTGCAATGAGGACCAAAAACAATGAGTACCAAACATAATTTTCCAACAAAGAATCATGCAGTGGGTCACAAGGCAGCTGACACCAACAAGTTTTATCCTGTGTGTCAATTATCAAACAAATGACAAGTACCGGGACAAAATGTTTGCATCAAAATGCGTTGAGTACCAAATTCAATGAGTTTCGAAGCAGTTGAGTACAAGGCACCATTATATGTTGCTTTGTGGACTGTATTCCTTTAATCTGTCCAACATGTGGAGTAGACTAGATGTCAAATATGGAAAAGGAACAGGCCCTGAACTGAGCTCTTGGGAGCTATGGGGTTCTAGAGTAGGGGTCTCCAACCTCTGGTCCATGGACTAACATTAGTCTATGGCATGTCAGTAACTGGGTCATGCAAACAAGTGAAGCCAAATTCCCTCTGATCTATGGAAAAGCCTCCCCGCCCTGAGTCGGTCCCTGGTACCCAAAAAGTTGGAGGGACATGGTTCTAGAGGAAAGGAACTACTGCTACTGACATTTTAGATGAAGAAATTCAGATTCATGTTTTAAACCATGTATTTGAGAATTATTGTGCGGAATTTGGAAAGCTTAAGATCATAGGACTCTGTATTCAAATGCTATTTTTCTGTGCTTTTTAAAGCAAAGAGAAATAATTGTGCAACATAATAAAAGGCGGGAAATGCAAGACACAGCTTCACATTTCATTGTTGTAAGACTATTAACCAGTCATATAATTGATTAAGTTATTATTTTTATAACATCATCCCATGAAAAAACATGAAGGGGAAAAAGACGGCAACAAAAAAAATAAAATAAAGGAAACAACCCCGGTAACAGAATAACAGAATTGGAAGGGACCCTGGAAGTCTTCTAGTCCACCCCCCTGCTCAAGCAGGAAGCCTATACAATTTGAACAAATGGCTGTCCAATCTCTTCTCTTAAAAACTTTCAAAGTTGGAGCATCCACAACTTTTGGAGGCAAATAGTTCCACTCAGGGGTGGGATTCAATTTTTTTTTTACTACTGGTTCTGTGGGTGTGCCTTGACTGGCATGGCATGGCTTGGTGGATGTGGCAGGGGAAGGATACTGTAAAATCTCCATTCCCTCCCCACTCCAGGGGGAAGGATACTGCAAAATCCCATTCCTTCCCCACCCCACTAACCTGATTTCCAGCTCCCTTCTCCTGTGCAAAGCAACCAGAGAAGACCCAGCCAATCAACTGGGACTCGGGAGGCAGAGAATAGGTGGGGACAGGGCCAATCAGAGATGGCATTTGCCGGTTCTCCAAACTACTCAAAATTTCCGCTACTGGTTCTCCAAAACTGGTCAGAACTTGCTGAATACCTTTGGTTCCACTGATTAATTGTTCTAACTGTCAGAAAATTTCTCCTTAGTTCTAGGTTGTTTCTCTCCTTCATTAGTTTCCATCCATTGCTTCTTGTCCTGCCCTCAGGTGCTTTAGAAGATAGATTGACACTCGCTTCTTTATGGCAGCCCCTTAGATATTGCAATCCTGCTGTCATGACATTTGATTTGATCAAATTGCCTAAACATCCAATTTTTATTTCTTTTGGGGTCTGTAGAATGCTAATTCAAGAGTTGACAAGCAATTCATACCAACAATGTACTGTTATGTACAAAGTGTAGATTTATCCTTCCAACGTTGTGCAATAATTTATTTGGCTCTTTCCCACATGTGGAAAAAACCATAATGGTTGTTTGTCTTTGACAACCTCCAAATATTCAGGGATGTGGCCAGAATGAACATATGCATCCTTGACAAGTAGCAATGACTTTAAAGTCATACAGACAATCCTGTGAATTTTCAGACACAAATGTGACAATTATAAGCTACATCCAAATCACAAGTTCAGTTTCCAACTCTTGAATGGCATTTCTGAATGATCAGAAAATGCTGCTGTATGTCAGCTGTAAAATTCTTGACAGCTTCTTTGGAATCTGATCAACAGCTCCATCATAAGGGGCCCCAGTAATGATTATATAGTATCATCAAAAAACAATCTGTCAAACTCTGCTCTCTGTTTCCAACAAATATTTCCAAGATTTGAAATAGACATAGTCTATTTGCACAGTTGATAATGACTGACTCAAAGAGGCCACATTGCTCTGTTTAAGATAATGAAGCATTGCTATTTAAATATAAGTAGTTCTCAATTTACAACTGGTTGATTAGCAACCATTCAAAATTACAACTGACACTCCAAAATGGTAGTTATGTCCAATTTTAATTTAGTTTACTTTACTTTATGGTCACTGTACCTCGTAAAATAAAATTAAATACCATCTTCAGTGCACATCATGACCATGAAAATAAACACAAACACACATCCTTCACACTCCACACATTGAATTGAAAACCCCCAACACCGCACCAACGCTGCAATATACAGTAGAATTCAATAGAGTTACTGCCCTGGGATAGAAGCTGTTTTTCAGCCTATTTGTCCTTGTTTTTATTATCCTGTACCATCTGCCAGATGTTAAAAAAAAAAAAAAAAAAGGGTGCCCAGGATGAGATGGATCTTTGAGACTGTTTTGAACTTTCTTAAGGCAGCGGGAGTTATAAAACTATTCCAAAGAGGGGAGAGGGCAACCCATGATCCTCTGGGCAAAGACATTAATGCTCTGGAGTGTTTTCCTGTCTGTCCCTGTGCAATTGGCAAACCCTACAGAGGTGCAGGAAGTTAAAATACTCTCTATGGTGCAGTGATAGAAGGTCACCAGCAGTTCAGAAGTTCTCACAGGTAGCCCTTTCTGGTTAGAAACATGACTGCATTTTCGGTGCTTGATTACCAGCCTGTATTTATGGCCATAAACCAGGGGTATCAAATTCAAGGCCTCCGGGTCAGATCCGTCCTATGAAATGCTTAGATCTGGCCCATGGGGCTGTCCTAGAAACAGTAAAGGAATAGCCCTCGGTGCCTCTGCCAGGGAAAATGGATCTCAGGAGGGTTATGTGTGGCCCTCCTGAGCTTTGTTTTCAGTGGCAGAGGGTTGAAGGAAGCTGTTGCAGCTGGAAACGGAGTTCGGGAGTCTGGTTTCTCTGGCAGAGTGCTCCAGCCCCCACAGGTACCCTCAACACGAGTGACATCAGATAACAGATAATCAGAGTTGGAAGGGATTTTGCAGGTCATCTAGTCCAACCCCCCCACCCAAGCAGGAGACCCTACACCATTTCTGACAAATGGCAGTCCAATCTCTTTTTGAAAGTCTCAAGTGATGACGCTCCCACAACTTCCGAGGGCAAGCTGTTCCATGAGTTGATTGTCCTCACTATCAGAAAGTTTCTCCTTATTTCCAAGTTGAATCTCTCCTTGTTCAGTTTCCATCCATTATACCTTCTGGTTAGAGAAAAAAACTCTCCCAAGAAAAGCCTTTGGCTCCAGAGAATCAAGTCCAAAAAGTGGTCAACAAAAACTGTAACTATAAGTCCAATCAAGGCAAAATGAGGTAACTAGTCCGGCAGGGCAAAAGAAGGAAATCCAGACATGAAGGAACGGCAACAATTCAATATGGTTGGAAAGATACCAGGAATGCAGATAACCAAAGTCAACACAAGATAAACTCAGGTTTGTTCCCAGAAGACATCGTACTCAGCATGCATTTCTTTTAAACTCTCATTCCCACGTGTGGCTAATGAAGGGAATCAGGGCCCTTTCCTCCCCCGTAAGCCATGCAACCCACATTGCTCTCTTCTTTGTTCTTCCCTGCATGCCCTAGGATGAAGAGGGGGTGGGCCTGGGTCTTCCTCTGAACTCCGTCTCCCTTATTCTACCTCTCCCCTGCTGTGTCCAGCCAGACTTTGCCCTTCTCCAGTTTCCTCCACAACAGAACCACACTCCCACTCCCTGTCAGCTGTTGGTCTTCCTCCTCGGATTCAGACTCTGACAGGGGCATGACACCCCTGTGACACTGCAACCATCATAAATATGAATCAGTTGCCACGTTTCTAAATTTTGATCACATAGCCATGAGGAAGCTACACTGATCATGTGAATAATGGCAATAATTCACCTTTTCCAGTGCCATAATTTTGAATGGTTCCTAAATTAATTGCTGTAAGTCAAGAACTATCTTTAGTCATTAGCCATTCACATCAGACAGTGAACAAAATACAATGATCAAATAGCTGAACTGGGAGGTAGGCAATGTTTTTCTAGTTGTGAGGTAAAATGAAAGAATTTCATTTTATTGCAGATTTTACTGCAGATTTTACTCTGCTAGTCGTTGCTGACTCTAGACACGTGATGGCAAACATATGGCATGTTTGCTGGAAGTGGCATGCAAGCCATCACCCAGAACTGATCCACTGTGTATGCGTGTGCACCCCTGCCAGCCAGCTGATTGTCAGATATCTGCCACATGTGCATGGGAGAAGTGCATGCATGTGCAGAGGCAGGGTGCATGCGTGGGGTTGTGTGCACATGTGCAGAGGTGTGTGGCGTGGAGGGGTCGTATATGCATTGCATTATGTGTGCAGGTGCGCATACTCACACTTTTGGCATGCGATGATGAAAAAGTTAGACATCACTGCTCCAGACAGTGATGCTCATTTTATTTCATCTCTGTTTCAAGGTCATTGAGCCAGCACTGTCCAAAAATATTTCTGTTATCATCTGACCAGGAAAACTATCCCAGAGCACTTTTATCTTCTGGCCAAAGTGGTACCTATTTATCTACTTGTACTGTATGCTTTTGAACTGTTAGGTTAGCAGAATGGGAGTTCGCCTTGTCTCATGGCACTCGGATCTCGAACCTGGGCTGCAGGTTTTCCAGCCAACAAGCCCAGCATCTTAACCACTGAGCCACTGTGTGTCACCCTGATATGATCCAGCAAGCTGGTTAATTTCCCCCCATTCTCCCCCCACCAAAGCTAACCAAGTTTAGACATTGGATATGTCTTAATTCTACTTCCAAATTATATGGCACAATCTTGTGAAGGAGATGCTGAAGTTCCCACTATTGGTTTGTTGGCTGCAAGGCCTGTTTCTACATTAAAACAAAACAGGTTTAAAGCAGAGACCATAGCCACTGAATAGAAAGTTTTACAAAACAATAATTAAGCCAGTGCGTAAAAACCAGAGGCATTAAAATGCGTCAAGAACTGAGGATCTCAAACTGAAAGGAGCTACAACTGAATTTGTGTTTTGATAATAAAAGCTAATGAGATGCAGCTTGTTCCAGTTTGATATTCACTTCTGAAAAGTATTTAGCAGTATGAATACACAGAGAGAGAGAGAGAGAGAGAGACAGAGAGAGAGAGAGAGAGAGAGAGAGAGAGAGAGAGAAACACACACATACACACACACACATACACACACACAATGTTTTCCCCAAAATAAGACCCGGTCTTATATTAATTTTTGCTCCAAAAGATGCATTAGGGCTTATTCTCCAGTTAGGTCTAATTTGGGGGGAAATACGGTTCCAAATGCATCTTAACTGGGTCTTATTTTCAGAGTAGGCCTAATATTACGAGCATCCTGAAAAATCACGTTTGGGATTATTTTCCAGTTGGGTCTTATTTTGAGGGAAACATGGGATATGTATGTATGTATATGTATGTTTTTTAAGTTTTCGCGGGTACTTACATGTGTGCTGTTCAGCTTCCTTCGGGTATTATCCCACGTCATTGTAGTGCTTTTAAAGTTGTAGCAACGTTTTAGCAGAATCTCATCTGCCATCATCAGGCTTCTGTACTGAGTTTGTATGTGGGTCAGGCTATCACAGCCGTTAGTTTTAAATTTGAGGCTAGCCTACTGTTGTCCCAGGATGGTTTTTTTCTACATCCTGATTGGTTGGGAGTCTTGGTCTGTGTTTATTGGACTTGGAGTTTGTTTGATTGGTGTTTCTGGTTTCTTCTGTCTGTTTTGTGGCTTTGATTGGCTGGCAACACTCTGTTCCTGTATTGGAGGCTTTCAATGCAGCTTGGCTTCGTGTGAAAGGACGGCTATTATCAATTAGGAAGCTTGGTTTCATCTGGATGCCTGGTTGGAGTGTGTTTGAACTGGAGGTATCAGAGGGAGTCTGTTTGTGCCCAGGTGTTTGCCTGGCTTGTGGTGTGGTGAACTCAGTACAGAAGCCTGATGATGGCAGATGAGATTCTGCTGAAACGTTGCTATAACTTTAAAAGCACTACAATGACGTGGGATAATACCCGAAGGAAGCTGAACTGCATTCATGTATATGTATATGTACACATGTGTGTATGAATGCATTAATGGAAGGCATTAAAATTTCACAACTTCCTTTTTTGGTGGCAGAATAGAATAGAATAGAATAGAATAGAATAGAATAGAATAGAATAGAATAGAATAGAATTCTTTATTGGCCAAGTGTGATTGGACACACAAGGAATTTGTCTTGGACCAAATGCTCTCAGTGTACATAAAGAAAAGATACATTCATTAAGAATCAAGAATCATAACGTACAACACTTAATGATAGTCATAGGGTATAATCAACAATCAAATCATACTAGGAAACAGTCAAGTGGGAGGGGATGGGTGAGAAGGAGTGGTGAGAAGATTAACAGTAATAGTAGTGTACACTTTGTAAATAGTTGGACAGTGTTGAGGGAATTATTTGTTAAACAGAATGATGACTTTCGGGAAAAAACTGTCCTTGTGTCTAGTTGTTCTGGTGTGCAGGGCTCTACAGTGACGTTTTGAGGGAAGGAGTTGAAAAAGTTTATGTCCAGGATGTGAGGGGTCTCTAAATATTTTCACAGCCCTCTTTTTGATTCATGCAGTATACAGGTCCTAAGTTGAAGGCAGGTGGGTAGTAATTGTTTTTTCTGCAGTCCTAATTACTCTCTGAAGTCTGTGCCTGTCCTGTTAGGCTGCAGAACCAATCCAGACAGTTGTAGAGGTGCAGATGACAGACTCAATCATTCCTCTGTAGCAGTTTGAACTCCTTGGGCAGTTTGAGCTTTCTGACTTGGCGCAGAAAAACATCCTTTGTTGTGCTTTTTTGATGATGTTTTTGATGTTAGGTGTCCATTTTAGGTCTTGTGACATGATAGAACCTAGAAATTTGAAGGTTTCTACTGTTGATACTGTGTTGTCTAGTATTGTAAGAAGGTGGTAGTATGGGAGGGTTTCTCCTAAAGTCTACCACCATTTCTACAGTTTTGAGTGTGTTCACTTCCAGATTGTTCCAGTTACACCATGAGGCAAGTTGTACAACCTCCTGTCTGTATGCGTTGTCTCGAATGAGACCAGTCACTGTTGAATGTTCACATCTGCAAACTTCAGTATTTTAACAAATGGTTCATTTGAGATGCAGTCATTGGTATATAGGGAGAAGAGAAGTGGAGAAAGCACACAGCCTTGGTGAGGTCCCTGTGCTGATTGTACAGGTATTGGATGTGATTCTGCCTAGCTTCACCTGCTGCTTCCTGTCTGTTAGGAAACACTTTAAGTGACATTAATGCTATGAAAGTTTAGCCAGATAGTTATAAGGGCTTTACTCTGATAATGTGAATATCATTGTGATGTCTTTTAAGGAAGAGATAGTAATATAAAGAACAGCCAGCATGGCAGTTTTCCAAACTGTCTTCAGAAACTTTCTGTTAAATCAATTTTCTTCAGTCAAAAGGGCCCAACTAGGACAAACCTTCCAAAAATGTCTTGAGTTTATTTTATTTTATTTTTACTGAAGATCAAAGAGGTTGTTAGCCTGTGATTGTATTCATGTCAGAATGGGCAGATTTGTCAGAATATCTTACTGGGATCATTAGTCTCTTCTTGAAGTGATGTGTCATGGGTTTTGTGCTTTTTTTTTAAAAAAAGATATCTCTGAGAGGTACATGGTTCAAAAAACTTTCCCAGACAAGACAGATAGTCCTTGACTTATGACCACAACTGAGCCCAAAGTTTCTGTTGCTAAGTGAGACATTTGTTAAGTGAATTTTGCGCCATTTTTACAATCTTTCTTGCCACATATCTTAAGTAAATCACTGCAGTTGTTAAGTTAGTAACAGGGCTGTAAAGGGAATCTGACTTTTCTCGTCAGATCACAAAAGGAGATCATGTGATCCTGGAACACTCCAATCATCATAAATATGAGTCAGTTGCCAAGCATCTGAATTTTCATTACATGACCATAAGGACTCTTCAATGGTCTTACGTGTGTAAAACAATGACAATTAATTTTTTTTTCAAGGCTGTTTTAACTTAAAACTGTCACTACATGAACTATTACAAGTCAAGGATCATCTTTGTGTGCAAGTCTTTCACAACAAGCATTCGAATTCAGAATCATCCATTCAGTCAGTTAATTTAAATTTTCTCTTCTATGTTCCTCTCTCTTGAAGCAGAACTGCCAAAGCAAATTCTAGGCAAAGAGTGAGACATGAATACAATAGAAAACACTTCTCTACATGCACTGAAAAATACATTTAGATGTAGTGATGTCAAAATAATTGAGTGTTTATTTAAGTAGTGGGATAACAGAGTTATCCACTTGCATAGAACATGCTTTTGAATTATTAGGTGGACACAGGGGTGGGATTATACTGGTTCGGACTAGTTCTAATGAACTGGTTGTTATGATTCTGTGCAATCCGGAGAACCGGCAAATTGTGCTCCTGGCTGGCCCGACCCATCTCTACCCACCTCTCCTTGCCCAGTCAGTCTTTACCGCGCATGCGCAACTTTGCTGAATCCGTTCTCCACCGCCCAGTCACTACTTAAAGTATTTTTCCTGTCCCGACAATCCCGACGGTGTGCTACAAAAAAGCAGCCATGCCCATCTAGCCACACCCATAGAACCTGTTGTTAAAAAATTTGAATCCCACCCTTGGGAAGGGTCCTTGGAGGTCTTCTAGTCCAGCCTCCTGCTCAAGCAGGAGACCCTATACCAGGGGTGGGATTCAAATTTCTTAATAATTGATTCTGTGGGCATGGCCTAATTTGTGGGTGTAGTTTGGTGGTCATATGACTGGGTGGGCATGGCTTGCTGACTGGGCATGGCTTGGTGGTTACATGCCTGGCCGCGCGTGGCTTGTATGTAAATATTTATATAAATATTGATTTTTTTTAATAAAAAAAGAGCAACTTTTATCCAAAATCAGGCAAAAAAGGCAGGCAGATTGAGTTGCTTGCAGAATCACAGGTTCACTCACAGATCTACCTTTCTGCAATCTGCTGCCTGTGCCTGTTACATAAAATTTCTCTCCTTGATTAGTTTCCATCCATTGTTTCTTGTCTTGCTTTCTGGTGTTTTGGAAAATAAGTTGACCCTTCTTCTTTGTGGCAGCCCCTCAAATATTGGAACAAAGATATGATGTCACCCCTAGTCTTTTTCTTTTTTCTTTTATTTGACGTTTTCTATTTAAGTCCATGTTAGAAGGCCTCTGTGTTTCTCCCTCACTGAGATTCAGATAGAGGTCGACGTGTAGTCATGTATGAAGGAAAGGAATGGAAAGGAAAGGAAAGAAAGAAAGAAAGGGAAGAATGAATGAATGAATGAATGAATGAATAAGTACTTAAAGAAAAATCAGAAAGTCCAATTGCCTCTTGAAAAAAGCACCTTTGAAGTAAGTAAGTAAGTAAGTTAGGAAGTATAATATTTGTCTCCCATGATCATCCGCAGTCAAAAATTCAAAAAAAAACCCTTTTGTATACAGTGGTGAAAAGGTTGATCGCTAATGTTTCTGAGGTAAAGACATCCTTTGGAAACTCATCATGTTTTGCTTTTATATTCTTTGCGTACGTTTGGGAGTTTTCAGAGAAAAAATAATCAATCCCATTGTAAATTGTCATAAGTCTCTTGAGACCTCACAGGTAAAAATTCTTGATTCTGGGCAAACACTGTGTTTAAATGAAAGAGATGCAAAATGGTGCTAATTAGGAAAGACAGAACATAAAACAGTCGAGGGCCTATTTAAATTGAAGCATATCACTTGAGGTAGAACAATTATCCTATTTTATCAATAGAATATTATTTGTGTGTGTGTGTGTGTGTGTGTGTGTGTGTGTGTGTGTGTGTCACTGCTTCTAACATAGAAGAACTTCTGCACTGAAAATCAAGGGGTGAATTTTTTCCTTTTCCTTTCCCTTCAATGAGAGAAAATGTGTCATTATCTACTTGATCCAAAACAGGGCAATTATTGATCCAGAGCTGGAAACTCTGTAGAGATTATAACAAAATCAGTCAGTCAGCAGGAAACATTTAATTAACATCCATATCTTCAAATGTCCAATAGACTAGTAGGTGACATTCCAGTATGGTCCCAGCAGAGCAAAGAATGAAAGATCTTTTCTCCTCGTTCCCTCTATTATCTCTCTGGTTGCATTCACACAACATCTTAATTCAAATATTGATTGTTCTGTTTTTTGGTGTTCTGTGCAGATTCTCAGTCATCTTGGTTATGGTTGTCCCAAAAGTGTTTTTTTCAAGAGGCAACTTGACTTATATTTTTTTGGAAGAGGTTTTGCTTCTCATTCTAGAAGCTTCTTCAGCTCTGACTGGATGGTGGGGAATGGAGGGCTTTATATTCCTTGCAGACAGCTGGTCATTTGCATCTTTTTAGAGGGTCATTGAGGCCACTTGGAGGTTTATCTGTGTCCTCATTGTCACCTGAGTGGTGCAAATGGGTGTGGAGCCTTCTTGGAACTGCTGAAAGTACTGTGTTGTAGACTGGAGATAGATGATGTCATATTTCTCCTCCTCTGTTGAGAGAGGGCTGCTCAATTTTGACCTAGATGGCCTCTTTGGACCCTCTTTCAAACCAACATTTTGAAAACAGCTGTGGTTTTTGGGTTCACATAATCCTAGAACTGGAAGGGTTTATGTAGGCCATTAAATTTGACCTCTGTTCAATGAAGAAATCCAGCTTCAAACATTTCTAGGGAAAATCTGTCTAGCTTGGGGCCTTTTGACTTGAAGGATGGAGCCTTTCAGTTAAGGTGGGGATTGAGGATTGTGCAGACTGTAAAAGGGAAAAGAGGGAGTGGTGACACATCCAGAAAAAGCTGGAACTATCAGGAATTCATTCATTCATTCTTTTCCCACCTTTAATATTATTAATGTTGTTGGTTTTATAAACAACTCAAGGCAGTAAACAAGTCAAATACTACTTCCTCCTCCCATTTTTTTCTATAACAACAGTGTGAGGTAAGTTGGACTGGAAGAGTAACTGGATCATCCATCTGGCTTTCATGGCTAAGGTGTGACTAGAACTCACAGGCTCCTGGTGATCGGCCCAAAGTCACCCTGATGACTTCCATGTGTAAACAGAGACTAGAACTCACTCTCTCCTGGTATCTAACCTGGTGTCTTCACCACTAGACCAAATTGGCTCAGTTTAGTGGCCTTTCTGGTCAGTTTCCCAAAAAAATTAATAATAATAATAACAACTACCCATAGGCTTCACTTTCTTGTATTTTTTTGAAGATGTTTCGCTTCTCATCCAAGAAGCTTCTTCAGCTTTGACTGGATGGTGGGGAATGGAAGGATTTCTACTCCTTGCAGATGGCTGGTCATTTGCATCCTTTTTAGAGAGTCCTTGAGGCCACTTGGAGCTTTGTCTGTGTCCTTGGGGGTCACCTGAGTAGTGCAAGTGGGTGTGGAGCCTTCTTGGAACTGCTTGGAACTCACAGGCTCCTGGTGAGCTTCCAGCAAAAACAAAAAACAAAAAACACCCATAGGATTTACTTAATGATCACTGTATTCACCTATGACATGACTTGATTTAGGACGGTCAAGACTTAGGATAGAATAGCCAGGCCCCATAAGAAGAGGACTCTCTGAATTGCTATTGCATCAAGAGATTGGACTGCTGAAATGATATAGGGTCTTCTGCTTGAGCAGGGGGTGGACTAAAAGACCTCCAAGGTCCCTTCCAATTCTGGTATTTTGTTATGATACAGTCTTTATTCAATCAGTGTTCCATTTTACTTAGATATGCAGGTTTGCTAATACGATAGTATAAAGATCATGGTGGCTTATATGCCATAAAATTTAAATGACATAGCACAAATTTGGAATTTATCATTCTAGGCAGAACTTTGTTTCATACATGGCAAACAGCCGAGAAGATAATTATTCAATATTAGAAATAGAGTAATTCTGAATTTACAACATTAGATTATAGATACACGTTCATTTTTCATTTATGAGCTGACACTCTATGGCAGGAGAAAGATTGATGGCTATTATTTTGCATGGTCAAGGTTTAATGAGCTACTTAATAATTCATCTGAAATGTATATTTGTAAGGGATATAATAGAATATATTTTATTTCTGGGGTTTCTTCCCCCTGTTCATTCTTTTGCTTCTTTATATATAAAGGGGGAAAAAGTTTTTCAAAGACGTGCATTGTTCCATAAATATACTGATTTTTTTCAGGATTATTTTTTTCAAATAAATGTAGCTTTTGCTTGTTCTGAGTTGGAGAGCTAACCCGTCTCAAGAATCTCCCAAAGGTTTCCTTTTAACTCCTATAAAATTTATTTTCATCCAACCTGCTTTAAAACATCTACCAGTAGGAGGGACTGGGTCAATTTCCCTTCTTCCTTTTACATCCAATCAGGAAGCAGATATCCTCACCTCTAGCTGTGAACTCTGTCCTGTGAGAATTCTTCTTCCAAACTTGTTTTCTCTTTCACACCTCATTCTCTTTAAAGATGCAGTTCATTTCAAAAGCAAAGTATTTATTTACCTATTCAGTGTAGTTGGCTGCCCCTTTGCCCACTCTGGAGGGCTAAGAGAAAGGCGAGTCAACTATGTGTTCTTGTTTCTCCTACATCCTAATGTTTTAACTCTCCTTGGCTTTTGCCAACTTTTCTGTGAGCAAAGATATTAGGTTCAAGAGGGAAAAAAAAGAGGGAGAAAGAGAGAGGAAGGGGTGAGGAGAGAGACAAGTAGAAGCAGAGAGAGAAAGAGGGGGGAGAGGGAGGGAAGGAGGAAGAGGGAGAGAGAAAGAAACAGAGAAAGAGAAAGAGACAGAGAGGAGGAGAAGGAGAGAGAGAGAGAGAGAAAAGTGAGAGAGATGGGGGAGAGACAGAAAGCAAGGAAGAGAGACACAGAAAGGGGGAGAAAGGGGGAGGGAGATGTGGAGAGAGAGAAGAGAAAAGGGAGATGTGGAGAGAGAGAAAGAGAAAGGAGGAAGAGAGTCAGAGAAAGAGGGAGAGCGGGAGAATTGGAGAGAACGAGGGAGAGAACGAGGGAGAGCGAGAACGAAGGAGAGCGAGAGACGAGAGAAAGTGTGAAGGGAGAGAGAGAGGAAAAAGAGGGAGAGAGGGAGGGAAGGAGGAAGAGAGGGAGGAAGAGAGACACAGATAAAAGGAGAGAAAGGGAAGGAGAGGGAGGGAAGGAAGAAGAAGGAGTGAAAAGGAGAGAGGGAGAAGAGAGGGAGAAGAAAGAGAGAAGGAGGAAGAGGGAGACAGAGAAAGAGGAAAAAGAGAAAAGAGAAAGAGAGGTGAAGTGGGAGGGAGGGAGGGAAAGAAAGAGGCAGAGAAAGAGAAGGCGGGAGAGAGGAAGAAACAGAGAGAGGGACAGAGTTATTGAGGGAGAGTTGCTAAGGGAATCACTGTGGTCGTTAAGTGAATCTGGCTTCCCCATTGATTTTGCTTGCCAGTGGGTCGCAAATAGGGACGGGATGCTGCAATCACCATAAATATGAGTCAGTTGCCGAGTGTCTGATTATGGTCATGTGACCACGGGGATGCCTCGATGGTCCTGAGGGTGAAAAATGGTCATAAATCACCTTTTTCATTTAGTGACTTTGAATGGTCACTAAATGAACCATGATAAGTCGAGGAGTATTTGTTCACATTGTGTCTTTGGTGTCCCTTGTTCCTTCACACAGATCTTTGTGCCTATTCAATTGTTCCCTTGTGTGTTCCTGTGTATCATGAAGAGTTAAAAGTATGAAAGAAATCAGCCATAGTTTTCTGTGGGGATGGATTATTAGGAGACATTTAATAGATTCCTCAGTCCATTAGTGTCTTTCTCTGCTCCCAAATCTGTACAAATATATTTGTGAAATACAGACCAGAAGGAAAAAAAAAACATGCAAATTTTTACAGGGTAAGTTGCATTAAAAAAAAAAAAATAGCAGCTTCACTGTATAAATTTACATACCAAAGAAAGGATCATGGAAAATTTGCACTAAACATAGCAATTCTAGGAATTCAGTTCCGCTCAAATATTTATTTAGGCTTCTTGTTTACTCTTTGAATATCTTATGGAGATCAAATTAATGATGTTGAAAACACTGGATGAATTTGCACAGCAAGAGCTGAAAAACAGCCAAGGAAGAAGGAAGGAAGGAAAATGGAAGGGAAAGATAGGAAGGAAGAAAAGAAAGATGGAAGGGAAAGAAAGAGAGAGAGAGAGAGAGAGAAAGAAGGAAAGAAGGAAGGAAGGAAAGGAAAGGAAGGAAGGAAGGAAAAAAGATGGAAGGGAAAGAAAGAGAGAGAGAAAAAAGGAAGGATGGAAGAAAGAAAAAGAAAGAAAATTAGTTAATGTTAATATGCCCACAGAAGTCTACTTGTGAATGCATTATTTTGAACTGATAGATTGGCAAGAGCTGGAGCAAATGACAGGAGCTCACCCCAATCTACAGCAACACTGGGGCCTCAAACGCAGGGTTGCTGCTTGTCAACCCAGCCACCAAACTATGCGCGTCACCATGCTCCTGTATTCTATAATTTCCTTGCAAGAATACCAGCTTACCGCTAAATATCGAATATTACAGGATTCAAGGGGCTTTTGGCTTCTTACACTTGAACTATTTCAGCAAAGGTTGACTTTTTTGTGTGAAGGCTTTTGAAATATTGAAGGAATTGAACACTGGGGTGGTGGTGGTGGTGACACCTCTCTCTTGCTAGGCTTGAAAAGTTTCTTTTGAACAAAAAGCAAAGTTCCAAAGTCTTAGCAGACTGCTCTCACATAATAAGTGAATTGTATGTTAGTCTACATGACTGGTGGGGACGCGGTGGCTCAGTGGCTTGTCGATCAGAGACATCAGCAGTTCAGCGGTTCGAAACCCTAGTGACACGTAATGGAGTGAGCTCCAGTTCCTTGTCCCAGCTTCTGCCAACCTAGCAATTCGAAAGCATGTAAAAATGCAAGTAGAAAAATAGGGACCACTTTGGTGGGAAGGTAACAGCATTCTGTGCGCTGTGACCACGGAGAGGTCTTCAGACAGCGTTGGCTCTTCAGCTTTGTCACGGAGATGAGCACTGCCCACTAAAGCCGGAAATGACTAGCACATATGTGCAAGGGGAACCTTTATCTTTACCTACATGAATGATTTTATAAATACAGTAGCTTGTCTATTATTCAAAACATTATGTTTTTGAGGGACTGCCAAAAAGAAGAGGGGATTGTCAGGGTAATCGTGATTTAATAGCTGAACAGCTGCTGTAATGTTGTAATACTGCAATGCTGTAAGGATGGTGCAGAGTTATTTGACTGCTACCGCTTTAAGAGACCCTCACAGGGCCTCTCTGTAATATAAGAGAGGCCCTGTGAGGGTGTATCTCTTTCTCCATGTGTGCTTCTGTGCTGTAAATTACTGATTGCTGTTTGTTCAAGGCCTGTCTCAAAGTACTTGTATGTATACATGTTTTGGTGGAGAAAAAAAAACACTATATTATTACAAACCTTCGCATGTTGTATTTGCTCCTGGGTTGTCTCACCTAGTCACACTGTGACAGGGATCAGCTTATTTTTCAAAAAGCTCCTGAAGGCAGGACAAGAAACAATGGATAGAAATTAATCAAGGAGAGAAGCAACCTGGATTTAAGGAGAAACTTTCTAACAGTGAGGACACAGCTTGCCTTCAGAAACTTGTCGGTGCTTCATCACTGAAAGTTTAAAGAAAGTCCCATACAGACACCTATCTGAAATGGTATAGGGCAGGAGTGGGATTCAAAAATCCCAGCAACCAATTTGCTGTCCAGTTGCTGGGTGGGCATGGCCATGGTGGGTGTGGCCTACCAGAACTTCTGGGAGGACCATTTTTTGCCTTCCCAAGGCTTCCCTCAGGCCTCGGGAAGGGTGAAAATGGCCTTCCCAGGCTCTGGAGGCCCTCCTGAAGCTGGAAAGAGGACCATTTTGTGACTTCCAGTACTTCTGGTAGGGCTGTTTCCTCCCTTTCAGAGCGTCTGCGCAGACCCTGCACTTTCCTGCATCGGAAATGGGCTGCATGGAGACTCCTGAGAGTAGCAAGGCAGGGTGGGCTGGGCTGGGCTATCCAGTCAGTTCAAATACCAGTTCGGTGAACCAGATGCAAATTTAACATCCAGTTTGCCCGAACCAGTCCGAACCGGTAGAATCCCACCCCTGGTATAGGGCAGTGCTGGCAAACGTTTTCAGTACTGAGTGCTGAAACAGGAGTGTGCGCACACATGTGGGTGAGCACTGGAAACCAGAAGAGCAGTTCCCTGGTGCGCATGCAGGAGTGCCGGAAACCAGAAGAATAGCTCCCTGGTGCGCATGTGCATGCCAAGATGCTGAGTTTCTGGTTTCCAGTGTGTACATGCACACTGGCCACCTGATCTTCTGGTTTCTGGCCTGCATGCACGCATGAAGACTAGCTGGCCAGCGTGCATTAGAACCCAAAAGAGCAACAGGCAACAGCTGGCATGCCCAGAGAGATGACTCTGCATGCCACTTCCTACACACATGCCATAGGTTTGCCATCAACGGCACATAATCTCCTGCTTGAGAAGGGCGGTGGACTAGAAGACCTCCAAGGTCCCTTCCAACTCTGTTATTCTGTTATGATCACTGTGGACCACCCTTTTTTCCCTCCAGGAGCCAGTTATCTTCTTTTAGGCAGCATACTGAATCCAGGATAGCTTCAAAAGAACAGTGCAGCAGTTCAAAAGGGTTTCCTGCCTCTAATATGAGTTCCAGTAATGAAACTGGCATGGAAGAATTAAAGAGAAATGAACTTTCCTCTGAAGTCCTCGTTACAATCACCAGTCTCCCTTGGAGTATCTGATAGTTTGCCAGAGGATCAATCTCTTCAGTGATTTATCTTCTGTCTTTAAAGTCCTGTTTCCCTAAATGGAAGATTTAGAGAGATCAACTCCATAAAACTCTAGCAGCGATTAGCTTAAGATTCAGTGTGCAAAGATAGGACAGTTAAAAGTCCCTAGCGAAGCGAGACACCCAAAGTGCTTTCACTGATTTTTTTGACACAGTTCTCCAGTTTTTAGAGTCAGACAAAACTGTTTCTTCACCAGACTCACTCATTAGCTTTTGCTAATTTCACTCTCAACTGTCCCCAAGAATTTATTAGGCTGCTAAAAAAGAAAGAAAGAAATTCGTTTTCATGCATTTAATCTTTACGCAAAGATGGTTTTCTCATTAAGATCAGCAAGATCAGTTTTCCATAGCTATTCAGTGAAAGAGATGATGATGATGATGATGATGATGATGATGATGATGATGATGATAAGAAGAAGAATGTCATGCCCCTGTAGGAGTCTGAATCTGAGGATGAAGATGAACAGCTGATAGAGAGTGGGAGTGTGGCTCTGTTGGCTGTGGAGGAAACTGGGGAAGGGTAAAATCCATCTGGGCAGAGCAGGGAAGAGGTAGAACAAGGGAGAGGGAGTTCAGAGAAAGATCCAGGCCCACCCCCTCTTCATCCTAGGGCAGGCAGGGAGGAAATGAGAAACATGAATTGCATGGCTTACATGGGAGGAAAGGCAGGGATAGGATTCTACATGGTCAGACCGATTTTATAGAACTGGTTGTTATGATTCTGTCCAGTTCGGAGAACTGGCAAATCATGCCCCTGGCTGGCCTCCCTCCTCCCCTCCCCACCCACTCACTCCTTACCTGGCATGCACGCCATCAAACTTACCTGTGTTTGGTACGTTGATATTTTTCCTTTCTCCGACCTCGACCATCAGCTGTTCTGCTGTGCCGGGGGAGATTTAGATTAGCTAGAAAGCAGTAAATCATTAGATTTCTTGCTTTCTAGCTAATCTAAAAGCTGAATCTTCCTGAAGACGGAAGCTTCTAATTTTCAGTGCAGACTCAGCTAGCAGATTGCAGAATGGTAGATCTTTGAGTGAATCTGTGATTCTGTGAGCAACTCAATCTGCCTGCCTGATTGCCTGATTTTGGGTAAAAGTTGCTTTTTTATATAAAAAAATTCAATATTTACATAAACATTTATAATATTTACATACAAGCCATGCCCAGCCAGTCACATGACCACCAAGCCACACCCACAAATTAGGCCATGCCCACAAATCTGGTTGTTAAGAAATTTGAATCCTACCCCTGAGGAAAGGGCTCTGATTCCCTTCATTAGCCAAACCTGGGAATGAAAGTTTAAAAGAGATGCAAACTGAGTGCGGCATCTGCTGGGAACAAACGTGAGTTTATTTTGTGTTGACTTTGGTTATCTGCATTCCTGGCATCCTCCCAACTGGGTTGAATTACTGAGGTTCCTTCACATCTGGAATTCCTTCTCTTGCCCTGCCAGATTAATTACCTCATTTTGCCTCGATTGGACTTATAGTTACCGCATTTATTGACCATGTTTTGGACATGATTCTCTGTTGCTAAAGGCTGTTCCTGGGAGAGTTTTTCTCCAGCCAGAAGGTAACTAGGACATTGGGAGCAAAATTGGAGCTAATAAAGGGACCTCTACTGATTATCTGACTGTGTTGCCTTTGTGCCACACCCCGGATCATCACAAAGAAGAAGAAGAAGAAGAAGAAGGAGAAGGAGAAGGAGAAGAAGGAGAGGGGGAAGAGGAGGAGGAGGAGGAGGAGGAGGAGGAGGAGGAAGAGGACAAGGAAGATGAGGCCAAGGACGACCAAATGTGACTCAGCCTAACAAAATTTATTTATTTAAATTTATGGGCCTATCCAACTCCAATGGACTTTGATTCAATGCTTAAATACCTGATGGAATTGCATTTTGACTCTAACATTGTCACTTTTTCTGATTCTCTGGAAGGAGAACAAATAGGAATTCCTCATTATTGTGTCATCACTCTCTCCATCCTTCCTTGATTAAAGGGAGAAATATACCAGCAGGGAAGTTGGTGTCTTGATTGTAATTTCACTTTGATTCTGTTCCTAGGCTTCGCTGTCCCCTGGCAGCTCCAATGAGCGCTGAAATAAAATATGTATAATGGACTCAAGGTCCCTGATGGGTCAAGGACAAAGAGATTGTGAACTGGGGAGTTCAAATATATAATATCTCCTGCCTGTGAGCGTAGATAGTAAGGCAAACAATGTATGTTTTCACAGCTCAGGTAATTCTTGGCTTAGCAACCATTCATAGTGGGAAAGGGGGCTTATAACCCAGATCTGGACTTCTGTCAGTTTCCCCCTTCCCCAAGTCACATAACTGCACTGAGCACTCAGCAACCCAGCTGTATTAATGGCCATTTTTGCAGGATCCCATGGTCACATGACCATGTTTTATGATGGTTTTGCCGAAAACAGGCATTTACTTCTACTTTTTTTGGGGGGGGGGAGCAAAAATATGCCAATAGAACACAATAGGCTCGCACTTACTACCGCCTCAAAAAAACTTGTAAAATTGGATCCATCACTTGACCAGCCCAATTTATAACTGTTTACAATTTACCGGCCAAATGGACAGGCTCCATTATTGTCATATCTCAAGGACTACCACTAAGAGGTCCAGCTAGTGCTGGAGAAAACATCTACCTGAAATTTTAGAAGATGGCACCTGGTTGGATGGACTAAGGTCCAAGTTATTACAACATGAGCATTTGTAGGAGATGAGCAGACTGAGCTGGAAGGTGGAGTTAAATGTGTCATCAGTTTAGAATCACTGTGCAGCCACAAAAATTGTGATAACTCTTATCTAGTACCATTTTAGCTTTGACTGTTAGTTGACCAGATTCTTGAGTATAAGTATCAATAATAAAACATTTCAGTGCTTTGAATTCAGCAAGAGTTCCCCATTCTTTCCTCTTGATGTTATCAAACTTATATTTAAGACTAGATCTATAGCCATACTTCGCTACGAAACTGATCAGGCTTAGTTTTGGGGGAGGAAAATAAGGGGAAAAAATTGTGCCTCTGCCTACCAACATCCATCAGTGTCTTGCTAGCGTCCTGTCAGTGTGTGAGAGAATTGAGGGCTGCTTGGAAAGTGAAGCAGCATTTGCTGTGTGAGCAAGAAGGAGACAGTAAGGAGCCTGGGCGTGGCTTAGCTCAACTGTTCTGTACTAAAGCTGCTTGGTGCTGTGAAACTAAAACTGAAAGTGCAACTCCACTCCTTTGCTTGTGTTTTGCATTTGGAAGAGATTCTTTTCAGGTGGGGAGGGGGAGTAAAACTCTTTAGCATCAGAGCATGTTAATCATAATAATATAGGAAATACTAATGCTCTGATGGTCATTTTGAAAAATTCTTTCTTAGCAAGCCCCTAGAAGCCAAGAGAAGGAACATACGTGTCAAATTTCAAGTTTGCTGTTTAGCTTCCTTCGGGTATTATCCCACGTCATTGTAGTTCTGTTAAAGTTGTAGCAACGTTTCAGCAGAATCTCATCTGCCATCTTCAGGCTTCTGTATGGATATGGGTCTTACAGCTCCTGGTTTTAAATTTGAGGCTGGTCCATTCTGATTGGTTGGGAGCCTGGACGTGTTTCATTGGACTTGGAGTTTGATTGATTGGTGTTTCTGGTTTCTTCTGTCTGTTTTGTGGCTTTGATTGGCTGGCAACAGTCAATTATATATATATACATAAAAGTTATTCTTATCCTTGTTTGAATTATTATATTGTCTCCTGTTTGAGCAGGGGATTGGACTAGAAGACCTCCAAGGTCCCTCCTGTTATTCTCTTACAGGTAATCCTTGACTCACAAGCACAATTAAGCCCCAAATTTCCCTTGTTAAAAGTGACATTCCTTAAATGAGTATTGCCCCATTGTATGACATTTTAGGACCAGTTGCTAAGGGAATCGCTGCAGTTGTTAAGTTGGCAACACGGTTGTTAAACAAATTTGGCTTCCCCATTCAGATTGCTTGTCAGAAGGTCGCAAAATGGGATCACGTGACCCTGGGACTCTGCAACCATCATAAATATGAGTCAGTTGCTCAACTTCAGAATTTTGATCATATCACCATGGAGATGCCGCGATGATCCTAAGTGTGAGAATTGGTCACAGGTTGCTCTTTCAGTGCTGTTGTAACTTTGAACGGTCACTAAATGAACTGTTGTAAGTTGAGGATTACCTGTGTTCAGTTAAGTCACTGCTGAAAACATGATAGTGGGCTTACAACAGGTCTTCAGCTGGATCCACCAAAGTTTCTTTTGAGAAGAAGAAGGAGAAGGAGAAGGAAGAGGAAAAGAGGAGGAGAAGGAAGAAAAAGGAGAAGGAGAAGGAGAAGAAGAAGAAGAAGAAGAAGAAGAAGAAGAAGAAGAGGAAGAAGAAGAAGAAGAAGAAGAAGAAGAAGAAGAAGAAGAAGAAGAAGAAGAAGAAGAAGAAGAAGAAGA